>PVLC010049562.1:0-10386 GCA_004027655.1 Graphiurus murinus | reverse complement strand
AAACCAACCATAACATCTGAAATTTGGGGAGGGGGAGAATGGGATTATGTTTGAAGACATTCAACCTATTACTTTAAATTTTTACCATTGATTGTAGAAACAATTGTTTAATTAGCCTTAGTTGGTATTGCTTACTTTTGAATAAGTGACCAAAGTCTATACTATTGGTGAAAACTCCTCTTTGTCATTGTAAAGGTGGCAGTAATATGCAAAATAAAAACAAAAGCAAGATGACAACCAATGAACACAGGTTCTTCTGTCAACAATGTTGACAGGTGCCTAAAGAGTCCTGCTGCAGATTTGAAGAAGGCAGCTTTTCAGTGCTGTGCTGGGTGGAAGACAGAGATCGCATCGTGCCTCAGTCAGAGGTGACACTCTAGGAAGTCAAGGCAACTAGTGAGGAGTCTGGCTTCACAAAATGATATCTAGTTTTTCAGTCTTGCCTCTTATTGAAACATTTTTTTTCTGCCATGATAGAGGATTTGTTTCTACCTAATAGAACAAGCAGAGAAGTTTTGGGGCATCATGGCTAGTGCTTACTTCATTTCCCTTACTCAGGAATGCCAAAGAATGATTCCTACTGGATTAAAATTCTACCCTGCTCATTGAATTCCTCTACCACTTACCTGTCCACAGCTGTCTCTTCTGTTATTATGATTTCCTCACTTGCCAAATGGTGCCATGTCTGTCTCTGTTTCTGAGACCTCATGGCATTCTCTGCCCTGCAGTGACATGCCAACCCCTCAATATCAAACCATAACTCTGCCATTAAAAAAAAAAAAGACTCAAAACTCTGTTCTTCAAGAAACCCTTTCAGAATTTCTTTGCCCAATCATAAAGACCAAATTGTCCTGATAGCTTCTAATCTTTTTACATAGATTTCCTTGAGTACATAGGTATTTTTATGTTCTCTTTTTAGATCACTTATTTATGTTCCACGACCCTCTAAGCTCCTTAGAGGCAGGGATATGCAGTCTTTTCTCACAACCTGCACCCAATAAGGCTTGGCAAATGCTACTGACTGATCTATTTCTCTGTAGGTAATCCCTAAACCCATAGAATTTATACTTAATAAATGAGTAGACATTGCTAGTAACCCAACTACCAAGGAATTTAACAAATTATACAATCTTCTTCAGATTGAAGATACAAATTTTAGGAACTGATGTGCACACACCAGTGTAATTAAGGAGTAGAAGGAAATGGAAAGCTAATTATTTAAGCCTGAATTCCCCCAAAAGCAGACAGAGGCATGTGTACTGCTGCTTTATTAAGGGGTGCAGTCCCAGGGAGCAGGGGTGAGACTAGGAAGGAGTGAGGCACGACAGAGGGCAGAGTAGGCTACCAAGAACCTTAGAGACAGGGTTGTCTTCAGAGAGCCTGTATAAATCACCTTGCCTCAGTACAGCTTCCCTGGGGGCAGAAGAAAGAATGTATTTGTTTGCTAGTGTTTCCTATTGGTCATGTACAATATTTCTCTTGTACTTTCTTGATGCTCATGAGTGGGCACCAAGCAGGTTCCCATGAGATCTGGCATTCAGCCACTGGCAATCCCAGGGCAGAAGGCTAAAAGTGTACAGTTTGGGCTTGAGGCATAGGGCACTGGGCTGTGCCCACATAATGCTGTTTATTGCAGAGCTGGTCATGGCAGCCACCACTGGAGCTGGAGTGGGTGGCCAGGGACCCTGGAGAAGGGTGAAACCAAAAGGATTTGAGGGGAAGCGGAAGAGATGCCATGCACACACACCAGTCATAATAGCCCTTAGGAAACACCCAAGATCATGGAGCTTAGTTCATGGGACTTGTGGGCAATGGCTGCCAACTCCCCATGTTGTGATGTTTTCATTCTTCTCTGCTACGTCTCTGGACAAAAATACACAGCACCTGTGAGCATTTGTGACTCTTCCACTCACAGTAGAGGTCAGATTTCTCCAATGCCTAGGTCCTCATAGATTCAGAGGATGATGTCTTGAGGAAAGCTTCCTGTGACATACTTGGTTTCTTCTACCTAATGAGAAACACAGAATAAAATGGAACCCACAGTGTCAAAGAATAGAGTCAATTCTGTGAATACTGAATCTGAGGGAACGAAATCCCATTTCATGTTAAACCTCTTGAGGGATGTATTTGTTTCTTACCTATAATCTTCTTACATAGAAGTCTAATCAATGCCTGAATGCAATAAAAGAAAATAAAAACCTTCCAGCAAAGAGCTTCTAGAAGTCAATGGACTAACTTCTGCAAATAAGAATCTTGTCCAAGAACACAGTAAAGGACATTTCTCCCACATTCAAGTGTTTTTGTTTTGAGTCCAAGCAGTAGACATAAGTGTTCATTATGTATGCATTTCTGAATTCATGTGCTGACTCAGATCTGACATGACTTGCCTAAGAATCATTATCCAAATGAAGATGGCTTCACAGAAATGTTGATTTGCTCTAATTTAAGATGATAACATAATTGTTTCACTCTTATGGAAAAGAATTATGAAGCAATATGATTATGTAACACAATGTTAAAATTCTTCATATCTTTTAAGAGAATAGATTCATATAACTAAGAGAAGAACACAAGATACAATTTTTGCTTCATTTTTAATCTTATTAGTTTGAATATCTAATTTGTAACACGTTTATTCTCTAAAGTCTGTTTCTCTAACAGAACAAAGTGCTGGTGATAATGGTTATGTCAGGCTTTATGAATACAAGTTCTATTCTAACAGGTATTCGGCTTCTAGCAGCACTGTTTTTCTTGAGACTCATGCATTTTTCATTGTCTAGTCCTTCTGAATTTAAAGTAGATAAGATGTCCTTTTAAATGCATAAACAAAGAAGATGAAAATGTATATTATATCCTCCTCTCCATTTCTGCTACTAAAATTATATGAACGATGTATCTTATGTTAGAATGCATCTGGTGTGCTATTCTATGTAGTATATGAATAACCAACAGCTCACTGTGCAAAATTTCACCCTGCACCATATTTAGCATCATTTTTGCAAGATAGCACCTTCCCAGGCTTGTTCAAAAATGCACCAGAAAATAGCTTATTAATCTCAGTGTCTAACTGGCAGATGGAATACAGTAAAAACAAGGTTGTTTTTGTCACTCAGTGCTAGTAGTTTTTTCAAGATAAGACAAGCAGTTATCTTTCAAATCTTCCAAGACTTCCCTTTAAAGAAATTTGTTCACTCATTAATTCATTCACTCTATGTTTATTGAGCATCAGTTTTTTGTTTTTTGTTTTTTGGGGTTTTTTTGGTCCAGAAGTCCTCAAAGCACTTGGGATATAGAAATGAATAAAATACATTCCTTTCTTTTCAACAGCTCATAAGCTATACAGTCTGCTGTGTACAAGTAAAGACAGGGACATACAGATGAGGACACTGAACTCAGAGTTGGAGAACAGGTGGTGACCAACAGCAGACATTCTGGACAAGATGGTATTAGGAGTTAGGTAAAGGGACCATAGATCAACTGTAGTGGTGACCAAGGGAAAGAAACAACTGTTGGAGATCCTGAAACAGAGAGAGAATAGGAATATTCTGTGTAAGAGGTCATCAAATAGTTTTACCTGTGCTGATAGAGAACAAAAGAGAACTTGATGGAGCAAGATGGCAGGGCAGGGGGCATAACTGGCAGAGTGTCTACATTGAGGTCTTTAGGTTTCTTTATGTTTTTATTTACTTATATATTTTGTTTTGATGACTCTTGTAACCAGCTCAGATTCATGGGCTGCATAGCTATGACATCTAGCTCCCCTCACTCAGGAAAGGACTCAGGAACTAATCTGATAAAAGGGTTTTTCCATTCCTTCTTGTATTACTCATCATATTCATTAGCATGACCGATAAAACCATAATTTGCATTCTCTATAAATTCACACCAGCAGCAGCTGAATGACATGGCCACTAATTAAAAGCAGAAATTGAATACAGCAGATTTGCTATTTTGCTTGACTGAAGAAACAAGAATAGGCATGTGTTGACCACTTGTTGAAAGGCACATGTTACAGATACCTTGGTGGAAAAGTCATTTACTGCAAGTCATCTCATGCCATTCTTCATTCTCTCTACTCTCTAAGCAACAATCAGTCAGTATGACAACTACTTCCTCCATAAATATCTGTTCCTTTGGTTTTCTTGACATGAGGATTACCCTGGACTTTCAGCCCCTCTAGCTACATCTGACCCCAATGATGTGATTCTTCTCTTTTCCCAACCCCTACCTTAGGCTTTTCTCCAAAGTCCTCTCATTTTCTCTCCAACCCTCCCTTTTTTGGTGACACTGTTCTTTTCCAGTACTTTGTCCATCACTTTTTTAACTTCAGTATACTCATTTCCACCTGACCTCCCTTTCCAGCTATGAGCCCACATTTCTAACACTGCTGGATCATTTGGAAGTTCATCTGGCAGCTCCAATAAAATATACCTAGCTACGTATTGTCTTTCCACTAAAACCAATTCTTTTGTGTGTGGGTTGGGGGGATGGGGTACTGGGGATTGAACCCAAGGGCATTACACCTCTGCGCTACACCCCTAGCCCTAATTTTTATTTTGAAACAGGGTCTCACTAAGTTGCTAAGGGCCTTGCCAAATTGCTGAAGCTGGCCTTGAACCTGCTATCCTCCTGTCTCAGTCTCTAAAGTACTGGGATTACAGGTTTGTGCCACCATGCCCTGCTAAAACCAACTCTTTTATCATGATTTTTGTCAGTGGCTATCATACGTCTCCTTAGATAGCCTTAAAAACCTGAGTTAATTTTCCTCTCTACCTCTCCCTTTCTTTTTTAGTCATCCTTTCATTCTTCTAAACTATTTGGCTTGGCCTGCACCTAATTCTGTGCTGTCTTTGCATCCTTACATTTCTACTTCCTCGAAACGGAGCCTGTCTGCAGATACATAGAAGAACACTGTATAAGCTTCACAGTCTAGTGAAGGCAAAGGAGGCACGACAGCAGTAATTACAATGCAGTGAGACAGAAGTCATAAAGGAGATGCCTCCCCAGGAAGAGAGAGCAGGGATGGCTTCTCAAAGAGGGTGACGGATGAGCCAAATTTTGAAAGATGAATAGGAGTCAGACTGGCAGAGGCACAATGAACATTCTGGAAATAATAACTTATGCAAAATAACGCAGGCAAAGAATACCATGACTCATTGTTGAAGTGAGGCTGGAACTCTGGCTTCATGGAGGAATACTGCAGACTGTGAGAAGCTGGAGGCAAAGCTCAGAGGCAGGAAGAGTAGAGGGGAGCATTTAGGACATATTTTTAGTTTTCAGTTGCTGCATCATAAGCTGCACACTCTCAAAACACAGCATTTATTATTTTCTCACAACTCTCCAAGTTGGACATTAATCTCTGGGGTGGTTCATCTCTGCTGCATAGGTTGGCATGTCCTGGACTGGGCAGGAGGACCCCAAATCCTCACTCAGATGTTTATCACCTCAGCTGAGGTAGCCACAGCAGGCTGGGCTTCTTTTTTTATTTCCCTGTGGTCTCTCAATAGTCAGCAGTCTACTCAGCCTTCTTTACTTGAAAACTATTTCCTAAGAGGGAGAAAACATGGAGGCTCCAGAGCTGCTTTAGGCTTAGAAGTCACAGGATGTTCCTTCCCCTATCCTCTGTTAGTCAAAGCAAGTCGTGAGACTATCTTGGCTTCCAGAAAAGAAGAAAGAGATCCCACCTCTTTGGGGAGGAGCAGCATGAATGTAAAGGCAATGTTGGCAACTGTCTTTGTGGATCATCTACCTTATTGAGCACTGCATTCTATAAAGGACTGTTGTTGGATTTTTTTTTTTTGTATTGGGGATTGAACCCAGGGGCATTCTACTTCTACTTCTGAGCTACACCCCCAACCCTTTTTACTTTTTTATTTTGAAACAAGGTCTTGCTAAGTTGCTGAGGCTAGCCTTGAACCTAAACTCCTCCTACCTCATTCTCCCAAATACTAGGATTATAGGTGTGTGCCACCATGCCTGACCTGTTGTAGGATTTTAAACAGCAAACTCAAATTTTTAAACATGCATGTTTAATAAAATTTGAATTCAGGGTCCAGTGCCTGGGAATAGATTAACCTCAGGAAAGTGTCCTCCAAGGGCCACAGGGCTTGCCTCATGAAAGCAAATGGAATGCACAATGTATGACTGATAATTTTCTTTTCTTAAATCAAAATGTCATCAAAGGACTCTGCTCCTTTCAAAAACAAAAATAGGACTCAAACTGGCCATGGAGGAAGAAATATATAATACCATAAATTCTCTGCCTAAAGCATTTTTGTCTAGAAATACTACTGCTTGCTTATTTTATATTGCTATTTCTATAAATAAACAAGAAATGTCAGATGAGACCATCAGTGAGGGCAGAAGTCTGCTTTGTATTTCCAGAGGCTTCGCCTGCATCAGAGTATGCATATGTACCTTGCCACACAGCTCATGTGGGCCTTTCATTTCCATGAGAGTTGGACACTTTGACTCTTACCTCTAGTCTCTACTGCAACGGTCTACCAGGACAGTGCCTAGGAGAAAGGCACAGGAAAATGTTTGCATAATTTGAAAGGTTTCATTATACCTCCACAGTATTGCATCTCCTTCAGAAATATGAGTTTTACTATGTAGGCAATTGCAACTTGAGCAGAAGGGAGCAGAGACCTAAAGCTTATTAAGGCTTCCTAGAATGAATTGAAATCCAAAGTCTAGGGGTGAACAGACAATGGTCTTTCTGGATTTTGAGGGCTTTATATAGCCCTTTCACCCTCCTTCATTGTCATGAAACACATGCTAATACTGTGATGGTTATTAAGATGATGTTCACTTCCCTCCACAGCCTCCAGAGTGCAGTGGCTAGAAGCCAGGCTCCTATGGAGAGTCTTTGTCTCACATCTTGATTTTGAAACTTCCTAGTGAGCAGATTCCTTAACCACTTTAAACTTTCGTTTTCACCACCGTAAAATCTGAATAAAAAGTGTACCTTCCTCCAAGGATTGCTGTGATGGATTAAAAGAAATAATATTTACCGCCCTTAACCTAGCGCATTATATGAGCTACCAATACATTTCAACCTTTATTATTTTAGTGAACTTCTTGCTGATCTTTGCTGTGTTTCTCTTTCTTTCCCAGGGAGATGTTAATCTCTGTAGCTCTGGGCCAGGTGTTATCTCTCCTTATTTGTGGAATTGGCTTGACCAGCAAGTACCTGGCAGAAGATTTTCATGCCAACACACCAGTCTTCCAGAGTTTCCTCAATTACATCCTTCTCTTCTTGGTTTATACCACCACCCTAGCCGTCAGACAAGGTAAGCTCCCCAAAACACTAGGAAGATAAGATGGCTTTTACATACATCCGGAAGAATGTGAGCCATGACTGGATAACTTTTGTCATTTAGAGTATCAGTAAGACAATTCAAACCCACCATAACTTGCTTTTCTATTTTGTAGTAATACTGCAAACAAAATGAATGAATAAATCACCAAGAAGCATAAATTGTGTGAATTCAGCAGGAAATAGCAAATGCATGTATAGGCAGAAATGTACAGTTGCTTGTTATTTGAATTCCTGTAAACATTGCTTATACCTCTCAATGAATCCAAATAGAGTACTTCCCTGGAACCTGGGACAGTCCCCATGCAGCTATCCTACATAATGCTAATGCTGAAATAGCCAAGGGAAGTGCAGAAACATACAAAGAATTTTGGGAAAGTGACATAAAGAAGATAAAAATTAGTAAACAGAAGCAACTCTAGTAATAACATAGGTAGAAGAACAAAGATAAAAACTACTACAAATGGTCATTATTTAATTTTAAAATAATTCAAGGTAGTGAATTACTTTGAAATTAAAATAATTAAAGCACTGGGTGTGCAAACATTTAATCCCAGTAATTGGAAGGCTGAGATAGGAAAATCTCAGGTTTAAGGCCAGTCTCTTCAATTCAGCAAGACCTTCAGCAACTTAGTAAGGCCCTGTTTCAAAATACAAATAAAATAGGGCTAGGGGTCTAGCTTAGATGAAAAATGCCCCAGTACCAAAATAATAATAATAATGATAGTAACGGTAATAATTAAAGAAACAAAACAAGTCTTCCAAGAATCTGTGCAAGGAAAAGATTTTTTAAGGAGCAGTTGAATCCAAAATCCCAGAATATATCCCTGGAGACTATGCCTCAGACCTTGTGATTATAACCACTGAATCTAGTATAAACACTTTTGTCTCCAGCCCAGAAATTTGCTTTTCAAAAATGAGTTCTAGCCAGGCATGGTAGCACACACTTGTAATCCCAGTACTTGGGAAGCTGAGACAGGAGCATCTCCAGTTCGTGGCCAGCCTCAGCTACTTAGTGAGGCCCTCCGCAACTTAGAAAGAACCTGTTTCAAAAAATAGAAGATAAAAAATAGGGCTGGAGGTATAGCTCAAAGGCAGAATGCCCTTGGGTTCAATCCCCAGTTCCGAAAAAAAAAAAAAAAAGTTTTGTCAGTATTTGTTTTTTAAAATTTATCATCAGGAGACATAATTACTATAAAACAAGTGTCAGCAAAAACCTCAGCCTATAGAAGTTATAGACATTGAATCTCAGCTAGCTATGTTTCATCAGTGTGATTTGTAAGCTAGTAATTGTGAATAATATAAAAGTGTTGTCTTAACAGTTATCTCCTCCGTTTCACGGTGCTTCTAATCAGGAAAGGACTCCAGGAAGTGAAAGAATGGAGGGAATGAGGAAGGTTATAATTAGAAATTCACTTCTAAGAGATCGTGGGAATGTTTAATTTGGCCACATGAAGAATGAGTTGATATGGCCAAGAGCTAAGAGTTGAATGTAAAAAAATCACTTGATGTGAGCTTGAATAAAAATTAAAAGAATAGAATTATTTAGTTCAGACAAGGAGTATAAAGTATAATGAAGACAGTAAGATTAAGTTAAGAACAATTTCTTTTTTTTTTTTTTTTTTTTGCAGTTGAACTCAGGGGCATTCTACCTCCGAGCTATACCCCCAGCCCTATTTTTAATTCTTTATTTTGAAACAGGGTCTTACTAAGTTGCAGAGTGCCTCACTAGGTAGCTGAGGCTGGCTGGAACCCGGATCCTCCTGTCTCAGCCTCCCAAATGCTGGGATTACAAGCATGTGCTACCACACCTGGCTAAGAACAATTTCTTAATCACTGAAAAAAATTCACATGAAAGTGGTGAATTCATCTTCTTTAGTGATTTTAGAACCAGTTTGGACTACATGGTGGTGAACTGCAGTTTGTCTTTGGGTTCTTGTCTATTTTATTTTCAACAAGTCTAGAGATTTGCTGCCTCAGGGTAAAAATTAAGCATTTTAAAAAGCAGAAAAATAATTTCAGCAGTTATAAATAGAAACCAGAAAAAGACTAGAAAGCTAAATGTACAAAAAGATCCATAGTTAATAATAATACCATCTATTGTGCCTTTATAATGTGGCAGCCACTGTGCGTGAATTGTCCCTTTTAATTCCTTCAGTTCATAAAATAGGTATTATTATCCAAAGATTTATAAATGAGAAAGTCAAAGCTCTGTTGGTCCCAGGAAACTGCTAAGGGTATGTATTGGGAAGTGTTAGAGACCCACCGTGCCACCCTGCCTCTCCAGGTGAGGTTTAGATGAGGCAGCAGGAAGGATAGGAGACCCTTTTGAACAAAAGGAAAGGATGGTTTCCTGTGTTTCAAACTCCTGAACAAGAAACCAGCCCTGGGGAGCCAGGTATAGTGAGACACAGCAACGATGTCAGTAGGGCGTCATAGGCAATGCAGGGAAAGCAAAAGGGTTGCACAGGGGAGAGGGACGAATGGAAAGAGACCAAAGACTAGGAACAGTGAGGAATTTAGAAGCTCTTTGGAAGGAAAGGCTGAAGAGGGTCCCAGGAAAGCCTGACTGTGCTCCTACTCAGAGATGGAGAGATCCATTTATGAAATGCCCTCTCTGGAGAGTTTTACCATTGCCTCAGATCATCAGTAAATTTGCTAATATGTCTTTATTTGGATGTTTGCTCATAATGTTTATTTGTTTTAAGCTTCATCTTTAGAGTTTTAATGGGCCAGCATTAAGCTAACATCTGGAAATCAACATAGTAATTACATTAATTTTGTATAGGCTGATTCAGTACAATGTTGGGAGACATAATAAACTGTAATTGAGGCACCTCTAGATTGAGGAGGGAGATAGAAACAGAGAGGAGGGCAGGAAGTCTGGCATGTGTGAGGAAGGCTCTCTTAGCCACATCTCCTCCTTTCTCGGTGTTCTCCAGGGCTGAGTTAACTCTGAGCAAGGTACCAGTCTGCATGTCTCCCCCAGCATAGATATCACCTACTCTGCTGTTAGTTCAGTACCACCTTGGATCATATAACAAGAAGTTAGACTCAGGTGTATATAT
>PVLC010049561.1:0-10393 GCA_004027655.1 Graphiurus murinus | reverse complement strand
TTTTTTTTTTTTTTTTTTTCCGGTACTGGGGATTGAACTCAGGGGCGTTCTACCTCCGAGCTATACCCCCAGCCCTATTTTTTATTCTTTATTTTGAAACCGGGTGTCACTAAGTTGCGGAGTGCCTCACTGAGTAGCTGAGGCTGACCACGAACCCAGATCCTCCGGTCTCAGCCTCCCGAATGCTGGGATTACAAGCATGCGCCACCACGCCCGGCTATTTAATTCCTTGTAGCTTTGAATTTTTTCTTTTTTAGTTGTTTTGTCCTACTCATGGTTATCTTCTGACTCTTGTTGGCCCTCTATTCTGGACATTATTACTCAGCTTTTATTATTTATGTAAGTTATTGTGTACAGGGTGGTCCCTGCCCTCATCCCTCTTTTGCTGTTTTGTTCAAATGCTCATTTCTAATGTTCTCAGAAGTTTCTTGTCAACTGGGCTCACATAATAAGATGTCATAGCAGCTGCCTAGTAGGTGGGGGATGACATAACTGTAGGCAGGAGGGCAGGAAAGCAAGATGCACTGAAGAAAAAAAGCTTCATATAAAGTAGCTTGGCACTGAATTGTCAAAAGATATGCCATATTAAAATACCTTGGAAAAGAACTAAGATTTTGTTTCATTTCTTTTTGTGGTACTGGGAATTGAGTCCAGGGGTATTCTACCTCTGAACTACACTCTCAGCCCTATTTTTTTTTTTTTTTTTTGTGATACTGGGGATTGAACCCAGGGGCATTATACCTCCGAGTTCTACCCTCAGCCCTATTTTTTATTCTTTATTTGGAAACACAGTCTCAGTAAGTGGCAGAGGGTCTCAGTAAGTAGCTGAGGCTGGCTGCAAACCCTCCTGTTTCAGCCTCCTGAGTACTGGGATTACAAGAGTGCGCCTCCATGCCCGGCCCTATGTTTTATTCTTTATTTGGAAACAGGGCCTCACTAAGTAGCTGAGACTGCCTGGGAACCAGCAATCTTCCTTTCTCAGCCTCCCAAGTAATGGGATTTACAAGCATGCGCCACCATGCCTGGCTACATAATTCTTTTTTAATATAAAAGAAAAATTACAGTATCTACTGATGCTTCTTGCAAGTAGAAAACACAGTTTTCTGGAGGAAACATCTGTGAGATGAAGTATACAGTGTGAGTAGCAATGTGAATTACGGAGGAAAATAATTTCAGATGATAGGAAACAGATAAAGGGTGTAATTGGTTTCTTCACATTTTACTTTCTGATAACCCTTTTTAGTTTCTTCAATGCTATTTCTGTTTCTTTTTAGCAGAATGGTTATTTACTGCATGAGTTTTTAAAGTTAATGCTAAATGTTTAGCAAAAATGCTGAAATCACCGTTGCTCCTTAATTTTAGGAACAAATTTTCTTGATGAAGACCTTAACGTTGATGCTTTTTCAGCTTTAGTGATTGTAGTAGAAAACCCAGGAGGTAGTATTTTTATGTATTACATTTTCATTCATTTAGTTTATTTTAAAATCATGTCATCTTGATGGTGTTGTCTTTGTTTTGCTAGGTATGCTTAAGAAATAATCCTCTGTATCATGCTGGAGCAGTTGCATTTTCAATTAGTGCTGGGATTCCTAAAGTTGGTGTCTTAATGGAGTCAGTTTGGAATATGAATGACAGCTGTAGATTTCAACTTAGATCTCCTGAGAGCCTGAAAAGCATGGAAAAAGCTAGCAAAACTACCGAAACTAAGTAAGTACTATATCCTATGCTTTTATATCAGTTCCTTATTTGCTATGTACAAAATGGGGGGTGTAATCAAGGGAGATATATAGTGATATAGAAATCAGCAATTGCTGAATTTTTCTGTCTGCAATTTGATTAATATTTGTATACATAATTGTTATTGTTGGTGGCCAGAATGGCAGTGTAGTGTTCTCATTTTTTACCACCACCCCCTACTCCCCCCCGTTTTGGTGGTATGAGGATCGACTCCAGGGGCATACTCCAGGGGTATACTTTTGAAGTATACCCCCAGCCCTTTTTATTTTGAAACAGGATCTCCCTAAATTGCTGAGGCTGGCTGTAAACCTGTGATCTTCCTGTCTCAGCCTCCCAAGTAATAGATTACAAGTGTGTTTCGCCATGCTCAGGTTGATGTCCCTTTTTTGTCACTGGATTGTGTTCTTTGTAGGTATTATATAGCGGTGATAATGTGTTCAGTCTTATTTTTAGGTTGGCTCTTTTCTTCTTGTGTGATCTTTATTTCTAACATTTTGTCTGCATATTGATTGTAGGAACAGTTTTATAGGTTAATGTACTGGAAAGGGAATTCAGTAAAGGATTTGTAAGCATTTTGGAGGTTTGTGAACAGAAACAACACTGAATTTTATAAAGCCCCACATTATGGGGCTGGCTTACTGTTTGGAAGGCAGATACATAGATCTTAACATCTATGCTTAAAAAAAAAAAAATCTCACTTTTGGGGGCGGGGGTGGGGGATGGTATTGGCCTTTGAACCCAGGGACATTCTACCTCTGAGCTACATACACCCCCAGCCCTTTTTTGTTTATTTTGAAGCAGGGCCTCACTAAGTTGTGGAGGCTGTCCTTGAACCTGGGATCCATCTGTCTCAGCCTCCCATGTACTGGAATTAAAGTGTGTGCCACCACGCCTGTCTTCTCCCTTTAAAAATATGTATCGTAATTTGGTTGTTTTAAAATAATTTTAATCTTAACAGAACTGTGAACATTATTATAACATGAAAGATTAGTAATATGTTCTGAAATAAGTAACATTTTAAAGTTTGACTTTTTTTTTCTAAAAATATGTAGTCATAGAAAATTTATTGGTATTTTACTGTACCTACAAGTTTTTAATTAATTAATTTATTGCAGCACTGGGGATTGAATCCAAGGGCATTCTGCCTCTGAGCTACACCCCTATCCGTATATATTGGTATAGATATATATATATATATATTTGGCAGTACTGGGGATTGAACCCAGGAGTATTCTACCTCTGAGTTATACCCCCAGCCCTATTTTTTATTTCTTTATTTTGAAACAGGGTCTCACTAAGTTGCATAGGGCTTCACTAAGTAGCTGAGGTTGTCCATGAACCCAGATCCTCCAGTCTCAGCCTCTCAAGTACTGGGATTACAAGCGTGCGCCATCACAGCCGGCTTATTCTTTATTTTGAAACAGGGTCTCAGTAAGTTGTGGAGGGCCTCACTAAGTAGCTGAGACTGGCTGTGAACCTGCAATCTTCCTGTCTCAGCCTCCCAAGTACTGGGTTAATAAGCATGTGCCACCATGCCCAGCTTACATACAAGTTTTTTAAGTTCTGAAAATTTTTAGTATGTCTTGTAATGATTATATTTTCTGGCTTTATTATTACTTTTCTTCCCACCTAGTGTTAAAAATGCAAACTGATATTCAGAAACACAGGGATTTATGTTAGGTAAGTTAAAAATACAATTTTTTTTTTTTTTTTTTGGCGGTACTGGGGATTGAACTCAGGGGCATTCTATCTCCGAGCTATACCCCTAGCCCTATTTTTTTTTTATTCTTTATTTTGAAACCGAGTCTCACTAAATTGCTGAGTGCCTCACTAGATAGCTGAGGCTGGCTGCGAACCCGGATCCTCTGGTCTCAGCCTACGGAATGCTGGGATTACAAACGTGTGCCACCATGCCCGGCTCTAAAAATACAATTTTAACAAACCAAAGTTTTGTACCTCATACCTAATTAAGTTTTTTTTTGTTTGTTTCAGTGCTTTTCTTTTTCTTTTTTTTTTTTTTTTTAAAGAGACTTAGAGGCTTTTCTCCTAATTGCACTGATTTTTGTCTTAAAAACAACAATAACAAAACCCTTGTTTATCATCTCATGAACTTGTAAACATTTGAATTTTTTTGTTGTTGTTGTTGTTGAGGTACTGGGGATTGAGCCCAGGGGGCATTCTACCTCCGAGCTACACCCTTGAGCCCTATTTTTTATTCTTTATTTTGAAACAAGGTCTCACTAAGTTGCAGAGGGCCTCACTTAGTAGCTGAGGCGGTCCATGAACCTAGATCCTTCAGGCTCAGCCTCCGAAGTATTGAGATTACAAGCATGTACCACCAAACCTGGCTACATTTGAGATGTTTTTGATGATTACAGATAAAAGTAAGCTAGAAACAAGATTAGAATAGGCTACTTAAATCCTGCTACTTAGGAATTTTTTCAGCTCTTTCTTAATTGGCCATTTCTATTAGTAAACTTTGTGAAAGTTCAGTGAAACTAAGTGGTAAGAACACAGTCATTTTCACATCCTCAGAACTCTTCTACTCACTGAAAGACCTTCACTTCAAGTGTCAGCTGCTTCCCAGCTTCCCAGGCTTTGCAGAGCAGCCAGCATTGCTGACAGTGAGCCCGTGCTCAGCATCCTGCTTAGGTGCTCGTGGAATTAATACACTCATGTGAAATTCCTGGTGAAAGTAATAGGAGGCAAGAACATTAATATGAAAACCTGGAATTTAATATATATCAGAATAAAATAACAACAGGTACAACAGATGACTAAAAACTGATTTCTTACCTCGAATAAATAATGTGTTTTTACCACTTATAGGATATTATATAGGTGCTGTAGTTAAGTCAAGCATTAAAGAAATGGAGATGGGTAGTTTATTAATCCTAGCACTAGATAGTTTAAGAATAGATTTTTGTAAACTGTTTTAAGTAGAATTTCTTATTAGAACTAAGAAATTAATGAGCTAGCCTTTTTGTACTTACCTTTACTATTTTGCTTTAGTTAATAGCTATGTCTAAGTCAGTGTTCTGTGTTGTGAAACTTTTTTTTTTTTTTTGCGGTACTGGGGATTGAACTCAGGGGCATTCTACCTCCGAGCTATACCCCCAGCCCTATTTTTGATTCTTTATTTTGAAACCGAGTCTCATTAAGTTGCAGAGTGCCTCACTAGGTAGCTGAGGCTGGCTGCGAACTCAGATCCTCTGGTCTCAGCCTCCCGAATGCTGGGATTACAAGCATGCGCCACCACGCCCGGCTCTGTGTTGTGAAACTTTTTAAGAGGCTTATGATAAAACTGTGCTGATAAATTAAGTGTAACTTGCTTTTCCTACATAAATCTTGTCTGAATTGTCCCAAGTTGTTGATAGCTTTGTATGGCATATATATTTTTCTATATTAGTTCAAAGTATACAGTGTGCACCCTTTTCAGTACATTGAGGCTTAAAATTATGTTATGAAATAAAAGTTTTTAATGTTTTCCTCTTAGGAGTAAATTAGTCACTAGTCACTATATTATTTGAAGCGTTTCTGTTACTTTATTTTCCCAGTTACCAGGAGAATCTTATTTCTTTTCTTAGACCTGAAAGTAAGCAGGAGCCAGTGAAAACAGAAATGGGTCCTCCACCTTCTCCAGCATCCACTTGCAGTGATGCGTCTTCAATTGCCAGCAGTGCATCAATGCCATATAGTAAGTTTTATGTGTAGCACATGTCGGTCAAAATAGGTTCCAAATAGACAAATGTGTTGTCTGAGTTTGTTTCTGACTGGGGTCAACTCAACTCCATGCCTCCTATTTTTGGTGGTACAGGAGATTGAACCCAAGGCCTCTTGTGTACTAGGCAAGTACTCCCCACCAAACTATATCTGTAGTCCACATTCCTTTTTTAAAAGTATCCTATTTTAGATAAGGCGTGCTTTCAATTTTTTCTTTTCTCCATATGTTTTTTACACATTTATTGGATTTTTTTGTACACATTCCGATGAAAAAATAGTATTTACCATGTTGGCTATTTCTGCTTTTGAGAATTATAGTTTAAATAATGTAAAATTCATTGTAATAATAGAAGGAAATAACTGCCATTAGCTAAAATAATTGCCCACCTCTGTTGAGACTCTTATTTTGTAAATTAGTTATATCTGGGTCACAACTTTTGCTTAGGATTTGTAGAATTTATAAACCTAGAATTACTTTTGTTCCATGGATTTAAGGGCTTTTTAAAAGCACCCCAAAAGTTAAGACTTTATTATTTTCTGATAGTTTTAAGAACTGCCCAGCATAATTCACTTTAAAAATTTTGATCATATGACCCTAGTTTAGTGAGCCTTAAATACATTTTCTTTTGTTCTTTATAGTTGTTTGTAGTAGTATCACCATAGTTATGCATTAGTAAATATAGTTTTTGTTCACTATGACTTTATTTGAAGTAGCAGTTGGATGTAAAACCCCAGTTCAGAAAGTAGTTCATGAAATTTTTTTAGAAACCTCAATTATGTATCCCTTTAAAAATGATCATTCTTCATGTATTTAGATGAAATCTATAAAGTCTCTTTTACATTTTCTTTTTGGTACTTACCATTTTGTTGTTGTCTAAGAACGACGTCGGTCAACCCCTGCTCCAAAAGAAGAGGAAAAGGTGAACGAAGAGCAGTGGTCTCTTCGGGAAGTTGTTTTTGTGGAAGATGTTAAGAATGTTCCTGTTGGCAAGGTTTGTTTAAAATATCTAGATACTAGTTAGTAACAGGAGCACGCAAATGCTGGTTATTTAAGGGTACCCAGTTGGTCTGTGTGCACTTTCTTCAAGGCTGCTGTATTCATCACTTTCGGTGGTTTCTTTCGTCCTGTCCCTGAATCTGACATAGATGGTCTCCTCTATCCCTGACAGATGAAGAAATGATGCCTCGCCTTGAGCATTTATGGTGATATGTTGCTTTTTAAAGTACATACACATACATGCATACATAGTTATTTTGTGATAATTTTAGATTTACAGAACAGTTGCTAGCAGTACATGTAACTTTTTGATACAGTTCCTTCTTTGGAAATGTTAGTGTAAATGGAGATAATTTCATGTAACATTGAAAAGTCATCCTTAACACTGAAAAATTTTACTGCTCTCACTGAGTCACCTTCTGCTTTCTCCTCTTCTTCCTGAAGAGGGCTTTTCCTTCAGAGAAGCCAAGTAAGGAGAGGCCACCAGTGGGAGTGCCATTAGTGTCACCTTTTCCCCAATACATACTTAAAATGCAGCTGTCGAACATCTGCAAAGTGAAGGTTTTCTTGATTATTCTTTAGTTTCCAAAATATGATGATCTTCCATTTGTACTTAAGAAAAGAGTAGATACGCTATGGTTTATAATTTACAAAGGCCTTTCTTTTAACGCCTTTAGATTAACTATAGTTTATGAGCAGGTATTTTTTCTGAGATGTTCATACTGTCTCAAAACTAAAAGCATTAAATAGCAGAGGTAGGCCATAAATGTCCTGGTTTTAACTCCTGCCTTTCTATGCCTGTGTTTATTACTACAGTAGCTACTTGGCTATATATGTGACTATTTAAATTTACTAAAGTTAAAGAACATTAAAAAGCCAGTTCCTTAGTCATACTAACTCTGTTTCACGTATTCGTTAGTTGCTTAGGGCTTTTGGACAGTGGTGATCTAAAACAATACCATTGACAAGAAAGTTTTGTCAGCCAGTACTAACCAATGAAGTAAGAAGACAAGATAATTTTATGGGCTAGTCTTAGTTTTTTTTCAGTTGATTGCTAAGCATTTGTAAAACTGTAAGTCCTGGCTATAAGGGTCAGGTTTTTGAGCCCTGGCTAAATATCAACAGCATAACTTTAGGGATTCTGTCAAGGTTAATTTATACTTGGTGATCACTGAAGAAACATTCTCCTCTAAGGAATTAATTTTCTTCATGGTTAAATTAGTTCAATGAATGAAATTTGCATACTGGTTTTATATAAACTATTGGTATTCAGTGTATGTATTTGCCTGTACTTTTAGGTACTAAAAGTGGATGGTGCCTATGTTGCTGTAAAATTTCCAGGAACGTCCAGTAATACAAACTGTCAGAGCAGCTCTGGTCCAGATGCTGACCCTTCTTCTCTCCTGCAAGATTGTAGGTTACTTCGAATTGACGAACTGCAGGTAAGTATGGAGGAGTCCTTCACTAGGTAAATACTAGGACTGGTTTCTTCAGTATGTTACAGAGTTTCAGAGCAAAATTCTTTTTGTGTCATGCAGGTTGTCAAAACTGGTGGAACTCCAAAAGTTCCTGACTGTTTTCAGAGGACTCCTAAAAAGCTTTGTATACCTGAAAAAACAGAAATATTAGCAGTGAATGTAGATTCCAAAGGTAAAGATTATAACTATTTCAGTTAGCACACTCTGTATCATTTGTGTGGTAAATGGAAACAGGATAAATGAAGCGTGGATAGTTTCTGTTCCCCTTGTGTAACACTATGGAATAAAATGGAGCTGAATTGATTCACAAATGTGGCCAGAGAGGTCAAAATTTGGTACTTATTAGAGATTACTAAAGTTGGCTAACAATTTTTTCTTTTAATTATGTGCCTCTGAAGGTGTGCATGCTGTTTTGAAGACTGGAAATTGGGTACGGTACTGTATCTTTGATCTTGCTACAGGAAAAGCTGAACAGGAAAATAATTTTCCCACAAGTAGCATTGCTTTCCTTGGTCAGAATGAGAGGAATGTAGCCATTTTTACTGCTGGACAGGTAAAAAGATCATTTTTGCCTTTTCAAAAGTAATATATGACAGCTCTGGCATTTTCTGAAGCTTAGTTATTATTAACCTAGTTATTATTACTAAGCACTTATAACGGCTTGTTATTAAATTACAGAATAATTGTAATATTCAGCACATTCTAATACAAGTATTTTTATTTGATCATTTTTATCAATATCTAATTTGAAAATAAATATACCTATTATAAAATCATTTTTTCTTGCAAGTCAAACGTTATTGTTTTCCTTTTATTGTAGGAATCTCCTATTATACTTCGTGATGGAAATGGTACTATCTACCCAATGGCCAAAGATTGCATGGGAGGAATAAGGGATCCTGATTGGCTTGATCTTCCACCTATTAGTAGTCTTGGAATGGGTGTGCATTCTTTAATAAATCTTCCTGCCAATTCAACAATCAAAAAGAAGGCTGCTATTATCATCATGGCTGTAGAGGTAATTAGAATTTTGAAAATGCCTGACATATTAATTCAGAGCACACTACTAGAGTCTAGGGAAACAGTCTTGAATTTGTTACCCTTTCCTTCGCTATAGGAGCCAGTAGATTGTTAGGACAATGGAGATGAGTAAATCCGTGACTACAGTGTAATTAAATTGTGTTTGAGAAAGGCATGCATAATGTTGGGGGAACACAAAGGAGAGGAATAGAAATCAAACTATGACTGAATAGAAGGTTTCCTTGAAGGAGCCTTGGGGTAGGGTTTTGAATGATCAGATAGAGGTAAGGATGGGAAGTGTTACTTGAGATTAAGAACTGTCTGGGAATCTCATTAATATGATGGGAGAACTTATACATTCTTTTTTTTTTTTTTTTTTTTTTTGCGGCACTGGGGGTTGAACTCAGGGGCATTCTACCTCCGAGCTATACCCCCAGACCTATTTTTTTATTCTTTATTTTGAAACCGAGTCTCACTAAGTTGCGGAGTGTCTCACTGGGTAGCTGAGGCTGGCCGCGAACCCAGATCCTCCGGTCTCAGCCTCCCGAATGCTGGGATTACAAGCGTGTGCCACCACGCCCGGCTTTGTACATTCTTTTGATATAACCAAAAGGTAGAGATCATATTTGTTAGTGAATAGCAACTGATAAGGCAGGAAAGAGGCACTAGGGTGCCTTGTGTGCTAACCTAAGGGGCCTGAGCTTTTCCCTGAATGCCAGGAGGAGGATGATTTTTAAGTTGGTGAGCAACATGATTGAGTTTTTAAGAAAGATAAGTGGTAACTAGGTATGACTGCACATGCCTATAATCCCAGCTACTTGTGAAGTTGAGCAAGACCCTGTCTCAGAATAAAAAAGAGATGGGAGCCAGGTGTGGTGGCTCACGCTTGTAATCCCAGCATTTGGGAGGCTGAGATCTGAGGAACTGGGTTCTCGGCCAGCCTTAGCTACCTAGTGAGGCACTTAGCAATTTAGTGAGAGATCCTGTTTCAAAATAAAGAATAAAAAATAGGGCTGGGGGTATAGCTTGGAGGTAGAATACCCCTGAGTTCAACCCCCAGTACTGCCAAAAAAAAAAAAAAAAAAAAGAATAAAAACGAGATGGCTAGGAATGTAACTCATGGGTAGAGTGCTTGCCTAGCATACAGAAGACCCTGGGTTTGATCCCCAGTCACACACACACACACAAAAAAGATAAGTAGTGAGCCGGGCGTGGTGGCGCACGCTTGTAATCCCAGCATTCGGGAGGCTGAGATCTGAGGAACTGGGTTCTCGGCCAGCCTTAGCTACCTAGTGAGGCACTTTGCAATTTAGTGAGAGATCCTGTTTCAAAATAAAGAATAAAAAATAGGGCTGGGGGTATAGCTTGGAGGTAGAATACCCCTGAGTTCAACCCCCAGTACTGCCAAAAAAAAAAAAAAAAAAAAAAAAAAAAAAAA
>PVLC010049560.1:0-10462 GCA_004027655.1 Graphiurus murinus | reverse complement strand
CTTTTCCATTTGGCCGAGGGAGGTCGCTTCTGGCCTCTCTGTGGCTGCTGCATCTGGCTCCCTCTCTCAGGCCCTGGCTGGGGACTTGGGGACAACCATCGTGACACTGGGTCTGACTTCTGACACTGCAGAACTCAGAGCCACACTGACCCCAACCCAGGCCACAGGGTCCCACGGGGCAGTGTGGGCCTGGTGGCTCAGGCTAGGTGGGCGGTACCGGGTCGCCTGAGGATGCCACGGCGCTGTCCGACCCCTTCGCTACCACCACTGGCCATTCGAGGGGGCGTCTGCTGCCCACACCCTCAGCCGGCAGGTGGTAGACCTGGGGCTGGGAGGGGGCAGGACGGGGCGTCACACCTGCTGAGGATGGGGCTGCTCCTGGGTTCATTTGGGGACAGGGGCCCCGCTGCAGGAGCCAGGCGTAATCCCAAAACTAGGGAGGCTGAGACAGGAGGATGGCAGGTTTGTGGCCAGCCTCAGCTACTTAGTGAGGCCCTCCACAACTTAGTGAGACTGCTTCAAAATAAAGAATAAAACATAGGACTGGGGTGGGGGACGGGGGTTAGCTTGGAGAGAGAATGCCTCTGGGTTCAATCCCCAGTACCACAAAAAAAAAAAAAAAAAAAAGAGAGAAAGAAAGGTGACGGGTGGGCCGCAGCGCCCCCTACAGAGCGGAGCTGGGAGGAAGGGCCCCCAAGATGTACCAGGGGCTTGGGCGCCTGGGAGGGGCCTGTCCTGGAGCAGTCGGGAGACCCCTCACACCCCCCCCCGATGGGCGGGGCCCTGGGCTGGGAGCAGGGCTGAGGTTTGGCCCCACCCACTGTGCACAGTCAGAGGCCACGGAGGGGCCCCAGAGGGGCTTGGTGACGCACGACCATCTGTGTTACTGTCACAGCACCTTGGGACTCTCGGTCCTTGGGGTGGGGGGGACCGTGCGGAGTGTCCCGGGCCAGGCCACCGAGGCCGAGCTCATTGTCAGGGACCTCCCCCGAGGCAGGCGCCGACCTCAGCCCACTCTCCCAGAGGGGAAACTGAGTCTGGAGCAGTGAGTGGGCTCAGCCTAGAGGCGGGGGTCCTGCCATGTTGGGACCCCGTGGGGGAGGGGCGACGGGAGAACCAAGGCTGCAGTCCTGGCTCGGCTGAACCCCCTCGCTCCCCTGCAGGCAGGAGGGTAGGACGGTCCCACAGGGAGGACGGTGGGTCACCGCAGCCCAGGCAGGGCCGGGGACGCATCTGGGTGGTCCCAACTCCCCAAAACCTCCCAGGACCCTCTCCCCAGCACCAGGCCCCCCGAGCGGCTGCCCCACTGCCCCAGAGGCGCATCTGCGAGCCAGCGGCCCCAGCAGGAAGCTGCGGCTGGGGGCTGGGGAGGGGCGCGGGGGCTGGGGGAGGGGAACGGGCCACCCACTTGCTCCAGGGCCTGCCTCGGGGACCCTCCAAGGTGGCCTCGGCTCCCGTCCAGACTCACGCCTGGACAAGCACACTGGAGCCCTGCTCTGCTGCTGGTCAGTGGTGTGACCAAGGGCAGGGTCTTCTTCCTGTATGCCTCGGTTTCCCGTTAGGTGGGAGGAGTGAGACCCTGGGGGGGGGGGGTTGTGTCAGTTACTGCCGGTCGAGGGCTAGGCCCTGTGCACACAGTAAGCGCTTACTAATTAGCATTATTATTTTTTTTGTGTGTGTGTGGTACTGGGGATTGAACCCAGGGGCATTCTACCTCCGAGCTGCACCCCCAGTCCTATTTTTATTCTTTATTTTTGAAACAGAGTCTCACTAAGTAGCTGAGGCTTGTGTGTGTGCGTGTGGTTCTGGGGATTGAACTCAGGGGCATTCTACCTCTGAGCTACACCCCCAGCCCTATTTTTTATTCTTTATTTTGAAACAGGGTCTCACTAAGTTGCAGAGAGTCTCACTAAGTAGCTGAGGCTGGCTGCGAACCCAGATCCTCCTGTCTCAGCCTCCCAAGCATTGGGATCACAAGTGTGCGCCACCACGCCCGGCTACCTCTAGATTGTTCTGTGTGCCATAGATGGCCCTGGTGCCCAGGCTGGAGGCCAGTCTTGGGCCACCTGAAACCCTGACTGTGCGGGAAGGGGCGCACAGAAGTGGCAGGACCCCCAGGACTCCCCACTGTGGTTTGTGTGGGTGGGGGGCCCTCAGAGGCACATTGAATCTCTTCTCCCCAAGCCAGAAGCAGTGGCACACACCTATAATCCAGAACTCGGGAGGCTGAGACCAGGATTGCAGGTTCAAGGACAACCTCAGGAACTTAGTGGGGTGGACCCTCGGCAACTTAGCAAGATCATGTTTCAAAATAAAAAGGGCTAGCTGGGCGTGGTGGCGCATGCTTGTAATCCCAGCATTCGGGAGGCTGAGACCGGAGGATCTGGGTTCGAGGCCAGCCTCAGCTACCTAGTGAGGCACTCCGAAACTTAGTGAGACTCGGTTTCAAAATAAAGAATAAAAAACAGGGCTGGGGGTATAGCTTGGAGGTAGAATGCCCCTGAGTTCCATCCCCAGTACTGCAAAAAAAAATAAAAATAAAAATAAAAATAAAATAAAAAGGGCTGAGCCAGGCGTGGTGGCACACGCTTGTAATCCTAGGACTTGGGAGGCTGACGCTGGAGGATCGCAGTTTCTCTGCCAGCCTCAGCAACTTAGTGAAGCCCTCGGCAACTTAGTGAG
Organism: Graphiurus murinus; assembly: GCA_004027655.1. Classification (NCBI taxonomy): domain Eukaryota; kingdom Metazoa; phylum Chordata; class Mammalia; order Rodentia; family Gliridae; genus Graphiurus; species Graphiurus murinus. Next base: position 7,780 of record PVLC010049560.1, on the reverse strand, counting down.
ACCCTGTTTCAAAAGAGAGAATAAAAAATAGGACTGGGGGTATAGCTCGGATGTAGAATGCCCCTGGGTTCAATCCCTAGTACTGCAAATAAATAAATAAATAAATAAATAAATAAATAAATAAATAAATAAATAAATAAATAAATAAATAAATAAAATAAAAATAAAAGGGCTGAGGGTGTAGATCAGAGGTAGATTGCCTCTAGGTTAACTCCCTCCCCCCCCCCCCGCCCACTGCCTCAAGACCTGGGTTCTCCTCCAACCTCAGACTCTGGGGTTCAGCTGACCCCTGCTAGCTTCCTTTGTGTAGGAGCATCCTAGGGGAAGGGTCAGAGGTCAGGCTTCTAGAACCTTCTATGAACCTTCTAGAATCTTCTAGAACCATGTGGGTCAGACCATGCTGGCTGGTCCACAGTACCTGGTCACTGCCCATTCTGCAGAAGAGGTGGCTCAGAGGACAGCCCGGGCCCAGGGCAAGGACCTGCCCCAGGTCAGGCTCAGGCCCACCCTCTCTGCTGCCACCGGCCTAAGGCTGGAGAAAGGGCACCCAGGCCCTCCTTTGCAGACCCCCCTTGCCGCTGAAGCCCCAGGCCCCCGGCCCACCCATGCAGAGTTGCTGAGCCAGGGCTGGCCCGGGGCCAGGGCTTGGGGAGGAAGGAATCCCGCTGTCCCCACCGCCGGGTACCTTGGAGGTTGCTCAGCCTGCTCCGGGGGAGGCAGACGGTCCTCGAAAAGCATAAACCAGTGACCGTCAGTGGGAAGAGGCTGGAGATAAGGCGCCCCCCACCCCCACCAGATAAGCTGCCATGGCATCTGGCCCTAAATGTGGTCCTCCAGGCCTGGCGGCTGGCGGGGGGCTTGCCAAAGTAAGATAAGAGGCCGGCGGGGCCGGCGGGCTCCCTGGGCGGCCACTGCCCTGGCCAGGGAGGTGGAGTGGCGGCACAAGGCCTTGGGGGGGGGGGTGCTGGAAAGCCCTGGGTACTGGCAGCTCCTTGTTTGTGGGGGGCTCAGCGGGCTCTGCTCTTTGTTTGTGCCACGGAAACCCAGGCGCTCCTTGGGTGCAAGGAAGGACCGCGCTGGGGCCTGCAGCCCCCCACCCCCACCCTGGTGACTCTGGTTTCTGTCCTTGGTGTCTGGTCCCCGCTGGCCTGGCTCTGGGGCAGACAGACACCTTCCCAGGCGCCCCGGGAGGAAGCCCCTGGCGGCTCTGCCAGCCCCTCTTACCTCCGCGTCCCGGAGGAGGGCGCAGCCCAGGAAAAGAGGGGTCCCGCTGACCTCGGGGCCTCACAGCCCGACCCGCGGCGTGCCCAGGGATGGCAAATGTGGGGACAGGTCTGGGCGGAGAGGGGGCGGCCCACACTTCTGCAGACACCTGGAGAGGGACGGGGTCCCCACTGGAAGCCAGGGGGAGGGGGTGCTGGCACTGGGGACCTGCAGCCAGAGCCTGGCTGGAGAGAGAGAGAGGCAGTGGGAGGACCTGGGGCTCGCAGGGCAGCCTGGGAGGAGGGCGGTTCTCAGGCCAGGGTGCCACGGAACCCCAGGTGCGCTCGGGCAGGGGATTCCTGGGTCCGCGTGCCTGAGGGGGCCACCTCAGCTCCCAGGGGTCTCTGTGTGTGTCTCCAAGGTGAAGTGAACGAGATAAGAGGGAAGTTATCTGGGAGGTGAAGTACATGGTGAGACAGAGACATAATGGCTGCCGGGGAGGGGGGTGGCGACACCTTCTTGTCCTGCCTTGCAAGGAGGGTCTCACTGTCCTGTGTGTGTGTGTGTGTGCGTGTTACTGGGGACTGAACCCAGGGGCACTCTGCCTCTGAACTACCCCACCCCCAGCCCTATTTCATTTTATTTTATTTTATTTTCATTTCGAAACAGGGTCTCACTAAGTTGTGGAGGGCCTGGCTAAGTTGCGGAGGCTGGCCTTGAACCTGCGATCCTCCTGTCTCAGCCTCCCAAGTACTAGGGTCACGAGTGTGTGCGCCACTGCACCCAGCTGAACCCTAAATATTTGTGAAGGAGTGAAAAGTTCACAGGAGGGGTAGTGGGGGTTTCTCTGGGATGGAGCGGGAGTTAGGGGACCTTGCTTAGTCTTTTCCTCTATCTTCTTTTTTTTTTTTTTGCAGTACTGGGGATTGAACTCAGAGGCGTTCTACCTTCGAGCTACACCCCCAGCCCTATTTTTTTTATTCTTTATTTTGAAACCGGGTCTCACTAAGTTTCAGAGTGCCTCACTAAGCAGCTGAGGCTGGCCGCGAACTCGGATCCTCCGGTCTCAGCCTCCCAAATGCTGCTCTATCTTCTTTTTAAGAGCATATTCCTAGATGCATATATAATGTATTACACACACACACATTTATCCTATGTGTTTAGGAAAGCAAAAATTTAAAGGCGAGACGTAGGAAAGCCAGGTATGTACTCAACTATAGAAATAGTTAATTCTGGGTAGGGAATATAGGTGACTGCCATGTTTCACTTGATTCTTTTCTGTAGTTACATTTTTAAACATATCACAATGAAGCCAGCCATGGTGGCCTGCACTTGTCATCCAAATACTTGGGAGGCTGAGACAGGAGGATCACGGGTTCAAGGCCAGCCCCAGCTACTTAGTGAGACCCTCTGCAACCTAGTGAGACCCTGTTTCAAAATAAAGAATAAAATAGGGCTGGGGGTGTAGCTCAGAGGTAGAATGCCCCTGGGTTCAACCTCCAGTATCACAAAAATAAATAAAAATAAAATAAATGTATCGCAATGGGGTGCCACACTGTTTGCCGGCACCAGGGTAGAGGTGATCTGGTGTGTGGCCTGGATTTACCTGGCGATCTGACCGGCAGGTTACACGTGAACTAGACTAGGAAAACAGGGCCACCAGCCGTGGGGCAATTACTCCCTTGAAGTGAGGCCTTGAGGCTGTTCCCGGACTCAGCCGCAGCTACCGGTCCCCGCAGTGGCCAGGGCCACGCACTGCTGGTCACCGACCTGGCCTGGGCCGCCCTTGTGATCACCCGGGAGCCGGCCTCTGATCTGGCCCCGGCTTGCAGTGGTCACTCTCGAATTGCTGTGTCATGTCATCGGGGTGAGGCCGAGGGGTGGACGGGGCCTGGGTCGGACGGCAGAGTGGGCGGGGTTCAGCTTGGGGACAAGTGTCACAAACCTTCCCTTTCTCAGGGTTTGTCACATAAGTCATTCAAAGATTTCTGCTACCTACAATCAAATAAATAAATAAATAGATGAGGTTTGTTTTGATAATATATTTTATTTAACCCAATGCATAATCAACATTAAAAGTATTTATAACCTACCTTCCTTACTTCCTCTCTCTCTCTCTCTCTGAAACAAGCTGCTATTACGAACTTGCTGAGACTCATCCTACTAAGTTGCCGAGGCTGGCCTCAAACCTTCGATCCTCCCATCTCAGCCTCCCAAGTACTGGGATGACAGGCATGTAGCACAGCACCCAGGCTGTGCGGGGCTGGAGCTCATCCGCGCCCTCCAGAAAGGAGCAACAGAAACGAGGGCACAGGGCGGAGGAGTGGGCCACCTCTCTGCCCTCCAGGCTGGAAGGCAAGTGCTGGTGTAATTTTTCTTTTTTCTTTCTTTTTTTTTTTTTTTTTTTGCGGTACTGGGGATTGAACTCAGGGGCATTCTACCTCCGACCTACACCCCCAGCCCTATTTTTTATTCTTTATTTTGAAACAGGGTCTCACTAAGTTGTGGAGTGCCTCACTAGGTAGCTGTGGCTGGCCTCTAACTCGGATCCTCTGGTCTCAGCCTCTCAAATGCTGGGATTACAAGCATGTGCGACCGTGCCCGGCTCACCTTCACTTTTGAAAATTTGACAGAATTTTTCTTTCAGCATTTTAAAGATGTTGCTACCCTGTCTTCTCACGTCCTGTCTGTTGGGAAATCTGTTCTCTTGCTTTCTCTGTACATAACATGTCTTTCTGCTGTCAGCTTTCACGATGTTCTTTATTACGAGTCTTGCTTGAGGAACATGATTTGGCCTGGTTTCCCTCCCTTTCTTCCTTTCTCCCTCCTTCCCTCCTTCCTTCCTTCCTTGTATGCTACCGGAGATTGAACCCAGAGCTGCACCCCTAGCCCCTTTTTATTTTTTGAAACAGGGTCTAAGTTTCAGAGGGCCTCGCTAAGTTGCTGAGGCTGATCACAAACCTGCGATCCTCCTGTCTCAGCCTCCCAAGTACTGGGAACACAGGTGTGCACCCCCAAACCCAGCTCCAGGTACATATATTACACACGTAGACGACACAGGCGTGCACCCCCACACCAGCTCCAGGTACGTATAGTATACACGTAGACGACATCTCACATGAGCAGATGCGCCGTATCTCAGCGCTGTTGGTTTGGTTTTCTTTTACTTTCTGTGCATTTTATTTTGATGGTTTCTGTTGCCACTCCTCCCTGCTCACAGATCCTCACTTCTTTTTTTTTTTACAGGTCCTTCTGCACGGTCCAACCCGCTGACTTCATCTGGGTGCCGCTGTCTGGGACATCTTCCGCCTCTGGTCCTCACACCCGAGTCACGCCCTGCATCCGAGGAATGACCTGCTTCTGACCTGCTTCTAGGAAAGAGAAGAGGCAAAAGTCACTGGGCGTGGTGGCACACACCTGCAATGCCAGTACTTGGGAGGCTGAGGCTGGAGGATCACGGGTTCAAGGTCAGCCTCAGCAACTAGGCCCAGTGCCCAGCAACCGATCAATCATTTGAAATGAGGTCAAGTGGTGGCTAATGCTCTCAAGATTGGTATTTATTGGAGCCGGGCGTGGTGGCGCACGCTTGTAATCCCAGCATTCGGGAGGCTGAGACCGGAGGATCCGGGTTCGAGGCCAGCCTCAGCTGCCTAGTGAGGCACTCCGCAACTTAGCGAGACCCGGTTTCAAAATAAAGTATAAAAAATAGGGCAGGGGTGTAGCTCGGAGGTAGAATGCCCCTGAGTTCAACCCCCAGTACCGCAAAAAAAAAAAAAAAAAAAAGATTGGTATTTATTTATATATTATTTATTTAATAAAAAGACTAATGCTCCATTGCACTTGTCTTTTCTCAGATGCTGGAGAGATTTCTCTCTCCAGGTTAACGTCCAGTGAGGATCTGAGGCTGCCAGCCAGTCCCCGAGCCAGCTGGGCCTTGTCCCTCCCCCAGGTGAACCTCGAGGTGACCAGAGACCCCACTGGCCACAGCCTCGTGAGGGACCTGAGCCAGAGCCCCGGCTCGGCCCACCCAGGCTACGGCCCATCAGTAAACGTTTTAAGTCACTACGTTTGGGGATCATTTGTTACACAGCAATAGGTGACTAACACAGTCTTTTTTCCTCTGCCTTTGCCATTCTTGCTTAATGTGTTCAGTCATTCCTATAGCTTCTGGGACATATGGGATCAGTTATAGTCTTTGTTTTAATGTCCTATCTGCTGGGGGTTTTTTGTTTGTTGTGTGTGTGTGTGTGTGTGTGTGTGTGTGGTACTGGGAATGCCCAGAGGCATTTTACCTCCGAGCTACATCCACAGACCGATTTTACTTCTTATTTGAGAACAGGGTCTCACTAGGTTGCTGAGAGCCTTACTAAGTCGCAGAGGCTGTCCTTGAACCTGCAACCCTCCAATCTCAGCCTCCCAAGTACTAGGATTACAGCGAGTGCGCCTATCTGCCGACTTTAACATCTGCGTCCCTTCTGGGCTGGTTCTACTTGTGCCGAGCCCTCTCCCCTGCGTCATCTCTCCTTCTTGGGCTGGCTGATAATTTTTGGTCGGATGCCAGATGTCGTGAATTTTACATCTTGAGGTGCTGGGTGGTTTTAGGTTCCTATAAGTACGCTTGAGTTTCCCTCTGTGGTGTAGTTACGTTACCTCTTTGTAGTTTTCCAACACCCAGTCAAGGTGGGGGTATTGTTTCTAAAATTTTTTAGATGGGCGAAAGCAATTTTTAATTTGGGACTAACTTGGCCTATTAACGAGGCAAGGCCCTTCCAGACCCCCACCCTACCCTTGCGATTCACGAGCTTTCCCAGGCTGGCGGAAGAGACCCAGAAAGATTTCTCCTGCCTTCCTGGGTGGCTTTTTCTCTGGCCTTGGGCAATTTCTTCCCACACAGCTCAGATCATTGGGGGTTCTGTGTGCAGCACACACACACACACACACATGTGCACGCTCTCTCTCTCTGGTGTGTGTGGGGGGGGGGTACTGGAGATTAAACTCAGGGTTATTTTACCTCTAAGATACATCCCCCCAGCCCTTTTAATTTTATTATTATTTTTTTTAATTTTGAAACAGGGTCTCAGTAAGCTGCTGAGGTTGGCCTCAACCCTGCGAGCCTCCGGTTTCAGCCTCCCAAGCACCAGAATTACCGGCATGTGCCACACCTGGCTGCAGCTCTTTTCTCCAGTTTTCCGAGGGCACATTCTACCCCCCTTGCTCTCCTGGGTCACCACGATTCATCCCCTCAATTTGGGGCACCCACAGCGGTCTCAGCCCCACCCTGCCCCAAGCCTAGAAACCCTCTCCAAGTACCAGCTAAAGAAGTGACTCGGTTTCCCCTCGCCTGTGGCCCGTCCTTCATCTCAGGACTTTTGTCGTTTGTCATCTGATGCCCCTGCCCTGGGAACCCTGGTCTCCCATCCTGTGCCAGCTTTCAGACTGGAGGACCAACCCCGCGGGAAGCAGCCCCGGGACCTTTCATGGATGTGACGAGAGTTCAAGACAGACTCCAGCCAGGCGTGGTGGCGCACGCTTGTAATCCCAGCATTCGGAAGGCTGAGACTGGAGGATCCGGGTTCGCAGCCAGCCTCAGCTACCTAGTGAGGCACTCTGCAACTTAGTGAGACCCTGTTTCAAAATAAAGACTAAAAAATAGGGCTGGGGGTGTAGCTCGGAGGTAGAATGCCCCTGAGTTCAATCCCCAGTACCGCAAAAAAAAAAACAAAACCAGACAGACTCCATCCAGCCCTTCCCTTTTAACAGGATGCTGCTTTTAGCATCAGCTTGGCCTTTTGGAGTGTGACGTAAGGGTTACTCAACAGTCACCATGAGCCGTGCATGTACCTTCCTGTTGACCTTTCGACCCACCTGTAATAGTTTATAAAACAAAGGCGTCGACATCTGGAGGACACGGGAACCGCAGCCCGAGTTTCGCTCCAGAGGTGGCATTTGTGCCGCAGGTGTGGGCCTCCAGGTGCACGCCCGCTAGGACTCACCTGTCCACTGTCCTCTCCCGGGGTCTCCGGGCCACTGCCACCTCCCCGGCCCGGTGGCTACAGAGCCATCAAATTACACCAGCAGCCGGGTGTGGTGACGCACACTTGTAATCCCAGCATTTGGGAGGCTGAGACCGGAGGATCCGGGTTCCAGGCCAGCCTCAGCTATCTAGTGAGGCACTCCGCAACTTAGTGAGACCCGGTTTCAAAATAAAGAATAAAAAATAGGGCTGGGGGTGTAGCTCAGAGTAGAATGCCCCTGAGTTCAATCCCCCTTACAGGTGAGGGGCTTTTTATGGGGCAAGGAAGGGGTAGGGGTACAGGAGGCGTCGTGTAGGCTGCTGGTTGGAGTGCTAGTGGCCAGGCCATCTCGGGGCAGGGCAATGGTCAGGGAGAGTTTCTCTTTCTTTATTCCTTTGTTCTCGTCTTTCAGCATGACGTCATGGCCAGACCTCAAATCAGACCTCACAGTGCTTACATCCACCGTGAAGCTGGAGCAGGCTGGGGAGACGGCCCCTGGTGGGTGGTCTCGGCCCCGCCGGGCCCTGACTGGCTTTCCAGGGAGCCAGGGGCGCAGCAGACTC
>PVLC010049559.1:0-10405 GCA_004027655.1 Graphiurus murinus | reverse complement strand
TGTTCAGACACAATCAATCAGAGTTCTCTATAGCATTTCAGCTCTGATACTGCTGTTAATTAGCCGCAAGGCCATAGGCAATATGAGTAACCATCCTATGATCCAATTTCATTATTGGTAAGGTCTCTTCCAAATGCAACACATTCATTCATTCGACAACATGCATGGAGCAAAGTCGGGCACAGAGCTGGGCACTTGGCACCCTGCAAGATTAACATTGCCCTCAAGCCAACCTCCCCAAAGCTGTGGTCTGATAGGGGCAGCCATGCTTCACATTTGAACAGAGCCCATAATAGAGGAGCAACCTTAGCCCAAGATCAGAGAAATGACACTGAAGCTGAGAACTGAAGGATGCATACCATTCAGCACAATAAAATGTCTCTAAGTTGATGCCTGGGTGCAGTGGCACATATCTATAATCCCAGTACGTGGGAGGCTGAAATAGGAGGATTTCAAGTTTGAGGCCAGCCTCAACAATTTAGCAAGACCCTGCTTCAAAATAATAAATAAAAGGGCTACAGGTATAGCTCAGGGGTAGAACACCTCTGGGTTCAATCCCCAGTACCCCCTCCACCATGTCTCTAGGTTGAAAGAGCAGCAAATAAAAAGGCCCTGAGATAGAAAGATCTTGAACATTCCAAGAACTGAAAGGAAGCTGGAGATGAGGGAACACAGCGAAGATGAAGAGCAGTGGAAAGGAGCAAATGGTGTCCTCAGGGGTTCCCTTAACTCCCGAAGCCATGCAGAAATAGAAATGCTGTGACAAGGTAGTGCATTTGCTGCTTAAACGCAGCTTCCAGAGAAGTCTCCTGCCTCACTTTCCAGATCGCTGCCCCTAATGAAACTCTAGAAACTCCAGAATTTGTGACTCTCTAGGATACCATAAGTATTCTATGAGCAGCCATTAAAGTGTTTTAAGCAGTGATTGAAGCAATCAGGCTTTTTAATATCATGTTAACCACCCTGTAGAAGACACATGGGAAGAGGCACAAGACCAATTGGCAGTACCATAAGCAATGGATGATAGCCATGTAGACTAGAGTGGTGGCTATGAAGCTGGAGAGAAATAGATGGTTAAACATATTCAGTATGTAATAATAATAATAATAATAATAATAATAATAATAATAAATAGGGCATTGAAGATGGAAACTATTGATGGTTTTCAAATATTTCCTGGAGCTCCTACAAAATAAAGATTTAAATTTTATGAAACAATCCACTTGTATTTATATTAATCCATTCAATGAACACTTGTTGAGTGCCCAGTATATCTAAGGCATGGTTCTATCAGTCTACACTAGTATTAGTTGGTTAAACTTAAAAGTACTAGCCATTGAACTGGGCATACTCGGTGACACACACTTGTAATCCCAGTACTTGGGAGGCTGAGACAGGAAGATCGCAGTTTCAAGAAGAGCCTGGGAAACTTAGCAAAACCTTCTTTCAAAATAAAAAATAAAATAGGGCTGGGGGTGTAGCTCAGAGGTGGAACACCTCTGGGTTCAATTGCCAGTACCCACCCCCCAAACACACATACACATACACACGCACAGGAAGTAGGAGCCAGTACTCCCTACTTGAATTCAATGACAGAAAGAGGAGTCACTAGGAACTAACAGTAACATTGTATCTTGGGACTAGAGAGAAGAGGAGGCACAAATGCATTTTCTACCTACTCTAGAAATCTGATCAGGGATTACAGTGGTAAGCAGCAGATGAACAGCCTGTACCAGACAGTTCCGGCTACAGAAATATCCTAAAAATGAAATACGGTCTTCTTAAAATAATTTTTTTTTTAAAAGGCCAGTGCCTTAAACTTTGCTCTCATTAATATCCAGCTCTCATCAAAATACGTTAGTCATGCTGAGGGCTGATTGATGACTGCTTCCAATTTGGGTCCACTTCCATTTCAGTGAGCAAGACTTGCCATCGTTTTGCTTGGTGTAGACTGTCATGTTAAAAGTTAATTTTTAGTAGGGAATGTTAAAATAAATGTCTCTAACATCTGACCATCAAAATGGAAATTTAAATTTCTAAGTCCCGACCAAAAATAATAGCTTGGTCCTGGGATCGGTTCTTAAGTGAGACTCTGTCATCACCTTCCATCTAGAGTGCCTGATTGCTCCATAAGGGATGGGGATCAGTTCTTAGAAGGTTGAACATCTGGCAGCAGCTGTGATGAGATCAGCTGTGGTGAATGGAAGCCCATGGAGTCCCCACCCAGTTCGCATCAGTACCAACATGTCTCCTCTGTTCACGCTCCCGCTCTCCTAGCACAGGAATGGCTGACAGCAGAGGCTGGATATGATGCTGAAGTCATTCTGTCTCCTTCGGTGTTTGGAGCCTGTATCAGTCAGCATTCTCAGTACTGTGACCCAAAAAACCTGACGACAACAACTTAGACAAATGAGATTTATTCGCTTACAAGCCCGGAGGGTTCAGTCCATGTTAGGCTGGGTGAAGTCTGTATTGCTCAGGATATGGGAGAGAAAGAGAGAGACAGAGAGAGAGAGAGAAAGAGAGAGAGAGAGAGAGAGAGAGAGAGAGAGAGAGAGAGAAACAGAGATAGAGAGAGAAACAGAGATAGAAAGAGAAACAGAGAGAGAGAGAAATAACACAAGGGCTTTGCTGTCACATCACAGAGGCCAAAAGCAGAGAGAGCAAGAAAGAGAGGGCTTGTGCATAGAGGGGCTTTAAGGGCACATGCACAGTCCCTAAGGCCACACCCCCAGGGACCCACCTCCTCTAGCCACACCCCACCTGCCTAGGTTACCACCCAGTAAACCCATTACAATGGATTTATCCACTGATGAGATTAAATTCTCATGATTCAGTCACTTCTCCGAATATCCCTGCATCAATACATGAGCTCTTCCAAGGTACACCTCACATCCAAACCATAACAACTCCTCTTCCATAATAGAGGGCATCTACGGGATGTTAACACCTGATACAAAGTTCTCCACACTTCATGCTCACTCATTGAAGTTATCCGTATGCCTCTTCTCTAGACTTTCTTGTTTTTGATTTTCAAATATTTCTGTTTGTGGGCCTCTAAATATTCAGCCAAACCATTCATGTTACTCATAAATCTATATATATTCTCATTTTGGATACTTCTATTTCTACACAAAAAGAAGTATACACTCCACAGAGCTTTGCTCATTGGGAGGCTATCCCCTCGATACTAATTGTAGGGCGGCCCCACAATGGGATCATCACACAGCCGCAGTCCTTTATAGGTTTGCACCAATATATCGAGCTGACCTATCTGTAAACCAAGCTTGGCTTTCTTTCTCATCCACAAGCTTGTCATAAAGGGAATCCCCTAAGTGTATGCTAAGGATGAGGGCCCATGCCACAGTTCTGGGTGATCCGTGGTTCTGGGACACTTGTTCATGTAGCTCTGTGTCCACTAGCCCATGCTCAGGCTTGCTTCCAGAGAGCTCATATCAGTCTTACGCTGAGCTGTTGCTGGGCCCACCTAATCTTATGACTTGATGGATCAGTCAAAGTTCAATTTATGATAAGCCACTCCTGCCACATGATTATTTTTGCTTCACCATCAGACCTTCTGCCTCTACTCATGTGCCTGAGATCATACCAGAAACTGTTTTCCCAATGGTACTTTATTCTTCCCTGCTAATGGCACGGGCTTGCTCCAGAGTCCTAGGGTCTACATGGTGCTTCTCCTGGCTTTAGTGCAGTAGTCCTTCACTAAATGATTTACAGAAGTGGTAAGCTTTTTTATTTGATGGGTATATCACTGACCTCATATTTTATACTTTCCTAGGAGCTGGCCATTTTAGCTTTTGCACAATCAAACTCATTCAATATAGCTGTCTAATATACTGTTATCTTTTCTGATCTCCTCTTTCATATTCCCCACTCCACCACCATCAGCATATGCATGTTGAAAGGGGAGTAGATTCTCATCAACCTAGCAAGACTGTTTCAAAATAAAAATAAAATAAGGTTAAGGGTGTAGCTTAGCGGTAGAATGCTCCTGGGTTCAATTTTCAGTACCACACACACACACACAAAAAAGGTTATTAAAAATCAGTATTGGTTATTTCTAGAAAGAGAAGATTTGAGGAGATAATCCTTTTTCATATCAATTTGTAGATACCTCACCCTTGTCCTATAGCCAAGATCATAAATATCTCTCCTGAAAACTGCACATATATACACACACACCCAGTATTTTGCTTGCCATGACAGTGGATATATGGAACCCCAAAGACTCCCTCTCTATCAGTGGATCTAAGTTTGAATGCTGGACTGCTGCTCTTCCAGGACACAAAATAATTTAAATGTGATGATTGCCTTCTAAAAACTCATTTTTTTCTCATGTGAATATTTTTCACTTTTTCCATCTCTATTCTCATTTATGGTTAAGAGAGAAATTTTGCACATTGTTTTCCTAATTGTAAGAAGGCACCAATGAGAGAACATTGAAGAACCACCTCCCTCCCCCCTTTTTTTTTCTTTCTGTGCCTGGTCGTCTAGTGGTGCATTAGCCAGCAGTATTAATAGCTCAGCACACTCACAGTCGGCATTAGCTTTCATCTTAAAACTAATTACCACATTACAGAGGAGTAGATGAATATTAGAACAAAGACAGTAGACATGCTGAGCGTCATCACACCACGCACAAGAAAGGGCACAATAGATGAACAGAGAGAATTGCTAAAGAAAATGCTTTAAATTGAACAATAAGATGTGGAAAAGGTTTTTATCATGTTCATTAAGGTTAAGAGGCTTGCCACTAAGTTGTTATGATTTCATGTTGGAAATGTGAATCATTGCCACTAATGAATTTATTAAGAAGACACTAATAACTAAACTAACTGAAGTTTAAAAAAATAACTCAATAACTAATTTCCCAAGAGTCAGGGCTTTTGATTTGTTGTGTTTATTTATTTATTTTTTTTTATGTGGACTGGTTGTTTATTTAAAGAAATGTACTGGACTGACAATGGAAGACTGTAGACCAGACATTAGACTGCCTGGGAGGAATTTTGTGGGGGGGGGCGGTTAATGAGATTGAACTCAGGGGCAGTCTACCTCCAAGCCACACCCCAGCTCTATTTTATTTTTTTATTTTAAAGCAGGGTCTCACTAAGTTGTGAAGGGCCTTGCTAAGTGGTTGAGGCTGGCCTCGAACCTATGATCCTCCTATCTCAGCTTCCCAAATGGCAGCATTGATTGACAGCACCTCAGGCAAGTGTAATGAAAGAGCTAAGCCCCTACTGGAGACCCTTGTATCAACTTTGGGCTTAAATGCAATCATTTTGCTGGTCTCCTGGAGTGAGTTGTTTGCCCTTTAAAGAAATGAGTGAAAGCTAAATCTATTATCTTTTGTTTTCAAAATAATTTGAAAACAGAGCAATTACTATCAGCCATCTTATAAATATGGTTATTTTCAACAAGCTATATAGTTTAGGGAGTATATGAGGAAATCAATCTGTTTGCAGATAAATAATGTTAAATCTAGTTGAGGCAGATCCCATACCTTATCTGAAAATGGACTGGATTTTGTATATGAAAGATGATCTAAATTAGTTGATATTCCGACAGCTCTATTGGCTTTCCCTAGCACAATACATCCTTCTCTTCTATGGTTTGATTCTATCTATCTATCTATCTATCTATCTATCTATCTATCTATATCCTATTAAATTCTTACCATATGATCTACCTATTTTCTATTATTTTTTAAAGAAATCTCACTGAATACTGAGGCTGGCCTCAAATCTGTGATTCTCTTGTCTCAGCCTCCTAAGTACTAGGATTGCAAGTGTGGGCCACCATTCCTAATAACCTCCAGCCCTTTTTATTTATTTATTTATTTTTTTGTTTTGAAACAAGGTCTCAATAAATTGCTGAAGTTAACTTCAAACCTACAATACTCCTGTCTCCAAGCCTTCCAAATACTAAGATTATAGGTGTATGCCACAACACCAGTGCTGACAACCTATCTTTTCTTGACTAATACACCCATCTTCTTGCCAGAAGGCTTTCTAGAAAGAATATGAATGTCTAAGAGTGCTAAACAATATATCTAATCTGTTTAGCATGGTGGTGCATGCCTGTAATCCCAGTATTTGGGAGGCTGAGACAGAGGGATCACAAATTCAAGGACAGTCTCAGTAACTTAGCAAGACCCTAAGCAACTTAGTAAAACCCTCAGCAACTTAGATCCTGTTTCAAAATAAAAAGGGTTGAGGGTATAGCTCAGAACACCCCTATATTCAATCCCTAGTGCCAAAAAAAGGTAGGAGGATGAGGATGAGGATGAGGATAAGGATGAGGAGGATGAGGAGGGAGGAAGAGGAGGAGGAGGAGGAGGAGGAGGAGGAGGATTCTTGTCAGGTGAACTACCATGGACATACAGCAGATCCCAGAGCCATTTCTGAGGTATCTGTTCCCTCCTACCCTGGGGGCATAGCCCACACAGGACACTTCCATTTCCACTACCTCCCTACAGTGCTGAAATTGTTTGTTGCACTGTGATAAGAGGCATATGCACTTTCCCCCATTTTGGGTTATACTGAATTAGACCACCTCCAAATTCCTGTTGTTGGAACCAAGACCTTATTGCAGTTTAGTGGAGTTTAGTGGAGATGGCCTTTGGGTACACCCTCTCTGTCTTGTATTTGTTGTCTTCCTCTGCTTGCTCCTCAACCCAGCCAGGGTCCGTGGGCAGGGGATTAACCCAAGCCTCTCGGAGCCTGGAGAGCTGCACTAACTCAGACTCCTCTCTTCTGATGGTAAGTGTCCTGTGGTTAGGTCCATGATGTCTGACTTTCTTCCCTCTGGGTGGGTTGTTTTCCAGGAAGATCTCCTCAGCATCATCATGAAAACAGATTGGCCCACATCTCTTCAGGCATGCCCCAGCTATTGACGTGTGTATGTGCTTGGCTGTGAGCTGAAACAGCAACTCCTGCGTGTTCCTGGGGCACCAAGAAACCCAAGGTCCAAAAATGGTAGCGCAGCAGTCAATCCCGCAGCACCAGAGTGCATGGCAAATTCCTTTCTCTTGTCCGTAAGATTTAAAAGTTCCTTTTCCTCTTCTTCAATCCTGTTCTATTTTTCATTCTTTTGATTCAGTAGTGTCAGAAGTTTTATTGGCTTTCATTTGAAGGCAGCACAGCACAGCCCTTCCTGGACATTGGGTTAGGTTTATTTTTATATCGGATAAGAATCAGGGCAGAAAAGATGGTCTCACATCCGGCCCAAATCACCAACTACGAGTTTAAGCTTTGTTCTTCTGAAATATTGATAAACACAATTGTTAATGAATTTTCCTTCAGTTTCCACCAGATCTGAATCTTTAGACTTTTTGAATTTCATGAATCATGGGAACTTCCCAAGGAAAATGGGAATTTTTGATGCTACAAGGATTTAAAAAAGGGTTTTGATCTTTCTTTTAAGGTACTCTTCGAGGGGAGTAGGTGTGTAGAACTTTCACTTCGCTGATGTATTGCTATTAAAAGTGAATTGTTTCAAATCCTTTAAACAATGCTCAAAGGAATTTTCTCTGCTGACTTTATGTGATAAAAATCTAAAGAAAACAGGTCCTAGTATAATGAGCACATATTTGGGTGTTACTTTTTCCTCTGTAAAAACAATAAAAAAACCCCATTCACAAACTGCTATTAACTCAAATTGTTGATATCAAAAAATATGATGAACTCAGTAACAATAATTGATATAATGTTTCCTGGTATTTTCTAGGCTTATTTTCTGGTTGGAGATTTTATTGTAACACAATAAAATAATGGCTTTTTTTAACTGAAAGAAAATGTATTTAGCCAAAACTGTGTGTGTGTGTGTGTGTGTGTGTGTGTGTGTGTGTGTGTGTTGCTGGGGATTGAACCCAGGGTCTCACATGTGCTAGGCAAGTGCCCTATCAGATGTTGCTCAGCTCTAACAAAAACACTTTTATTATTCATATTTACTAATCCTCTGAGGACTGGAGATATAGCTCAGTAGTAGAACATCCCTGGGCTCAATACCCAATGCCAGTAATAATAATAATTCTTTTTATGCTTTTATTGGTGCATTTTAATTATACATCATACTGAGGTATAGAGTGATAGGAATATAATGCACACAACTCTTGGAGCATTTCCCTCTGGGTCTCCACCCCAACCCTCCTCTTCCCTGTACATGTCTTTGCAAAGGCGAATAGTTATATGTTTTCTCTTATAAGTGGAAGCTAGATAGAAATTGAAAAACAAGGTTAACCTCGGGTAGAGAGGAAGAAACTCCAATGAAGGGATAGAGGACATTTAGGGGAAGGAGGACGGGGGATAGAGACATAGAGAAGGTGACAGTTGAAATAATGCTTCGTATGTAGATTAAATTAACAATACCAATTTCAGCCTTGCTTCTTATTTCAGTCACTACTGCAGCTATCTAACACCTGTTCAGGCACAGCCCTACTGTCTTACCCTTTGAGTCACCCTGTATTCAGTCATTGCCTGGAGCTTCTCTGGTGCCTTCAGTTATGGGACACCTATGGAGACTCACTCAATACTTGTGTGAGTCAGGAGTCAATCAGAGACATAGAACACTTGACAACATAGTTATACTGTTGCAAGTATTCGACCTTATGCAATTGATGCTGGTGACTTTGTCAGTGTACTGTTTTCTTGTTGCCTTTCTTCCTCTTTAGGCTGTAAGCTCAACAAAGTAAAGTCTCCCATATATTCGTGAGTATATTTTCATTATCAAGAAATATATTTGGGCCAGGTGTGGTGGCACACACTTGTAATCCCAGCATTTGGGAGGCTGAGACCGAAGGATCTAGGTTTGAGGTCAGCCTCAGCTACCTAGTGAGGCACTCCACAACTTAGTGAGACCCTGTTTCAAAATAAAGAATAAAAAATAGGGCTGGGGATGTAGCTCGAAGGTAGAATGCCCCTGAGTTCAATCCCCAGTACCGCAAAAAAAAAAAAAAAAAAAAAAAGAAATATATTTAGTCAACAAATATTTGTTAACTAAATAGTCTGAGGGGGAGGGAGGGGGAGGGAACGGGGTGGGAATTGGGGAAGGGGTCAAATGAGAATTTTGTGCAAATATGTTTTTAACAACTTGTATTTAACAAAGATGTATGCTTTATTGCACGAATTACTACAATAAAAATAAATTTAAAAAAATAAATAAATAAAACCCATGTCAGATAATTCCAATATAAAAAAAAAACTAAATACTTTGAAATGAGTTGATGTAGTCATCTAAGGATCACAAATGCAGATTATAATAAACACTAAAAGCAGTATAAACAGTGCCTTCCCTAAGAATCAAAAGTGGAACCACTCTCCATGTTTCTTAATATTTTAATAAATATTCTGAAAAAAAATACAGTGCATGTGAAATTCTCTGGATTTTTCAGATGTCATTTGGCTCTTCCTTATAAAGAAATTAAACATCAACAGAAGTAAATAGCATTAGATTTTTACAGTTTTCAAGAAGAAAATCGTCACTAATTTTCTATGTGGACAGTTCAGTAGACACAAACAGCTAAACTATACACGTGGAGGGTTACTGGCCATCAAGAAAACTCAGAGTTGTAGACAGCCCAAAAAAAACTTCATCCACAAGTGTTTTTCTTTCAGAAAGGCAAATGGAATGCTAAACTTAGTTAAGAAGGAAGTTGGAAACTGTGATGTCATTGGTAGGCCACTGGAATTGTTCCGCTATCTCTCAAGAACAACAGCTTAGTCACAGGATCAGTCCACTTTTTATTTTTGAGACCTGGTCTTCCTGATCTTGTTGAGTTGCCAAGGCTGGCCTCCAACTTGTGATCCTCCTGCCTCAGCCTCCTGAGTAGCAGGGATCACAGGCATGTGCCTGCCACCACATCCAGTAGCTGCACAGCTTTCCAGGCCCTCTGCTGTTTTCAACAGAGAGGAGTATGGCAAAAGGATAACTCTTCACATAATGTCAGACCTAATTATTCTAGTTTCTCCCATCTGTCTGCTGGCTCATCCCCTGTGGAGGATGATGCGTGTGTGTGTATATATATATATATATAGTTTGTTTATTTATTTTCTGAAATTATTTTTCTATTGTCTCTTCAATTCAGATAATTTTTATTGATCTGCTCTTAAGTTCACTAATCCTTTTTTATTCTGCAGTGGCCACTTTGCTATATATATATATATATATATATATATATATATATATATATAGAGAGAGAGAGAGAGAGAGAGAGAGAGAGAGAGAGAGAGAGAGAGAAACTACTATGTATCAAAGCAAAATTTCCTCAAATTAGTGTGGTATGAAAATACTAGGTTTCTGCTTTTTAGGCATGACCATTGGCTGGAGTTTTTCCAAGTAATAAAGAAGGAGAAGAAGGAGAGGCAGAAGAAATTTTCCATTCATCAAGCTC
>PVLC010049558.1:0-10328 GCA_004027655.1 Graphiurus murinus | reverse complement strand
TACCTCTGAGCTACACCTCCAGCCCTATTTTTATTCTTTATTTTGAAACAGGGTCTCACTATGTTGCGGAATGCCTCACTAAGTAGCTGAGGCTAGCTGCGAACCTGCGATCCACCTGTCTCAGCCTCCCAAGTACTGGAATTAAAAGTGTGCACCACACGACGTACTTTCACAAACATATCAAAGTCAATCACTAAACTTGAGAAGGAGGGAAGGCGAGGGAGTGGGGTGGGAATTGGGGAAGGGTTAAATGAGAAATGTGTGCATGTATGCCTTTACCAGCTTGTACCTAACAAAGATGTATTATTACAATGCACCAATTAAAAAATAAAATAAAAAATTCTTTGCAAAAAAAAAAAAGCGTGCACCACCATGCCTGGTTTCCTTGTCAACTTTTAAATGTTCATCTAATTAGCCTGCTACCATAATAAGCTAGTTAAGTGCCTGCAACACAAAGGAACATTTCCAGTTCCAAAGGCCCGCCTTTTAGCTACAACCTGTGCCACTATCCTCACAGTGACAGGCATCACGGCCCATGGAGGGGACAGTCCCAGCATCCTCTAACACCCTCCAGAGCCAGACTCCTCACCTGAACCTTTCCAGCAAATCAGCGGTCCTTTGGTGAGAGTCCCTTGAGCATTGCGGACCAGGTAATACTTCAAGTGCTTCTGCTTCTTGGGCTGGGTGGTCAGTTTCAGGTTTATATGGTTGGAGAATTCTGTGAAGTAACAGAAGCCTTTCTTTCCGCAGCCAACACAGTTCCCAGAGAAACCTGGAGGAGGAGACGACCATGAACCTCTCCACTCACCTCCAATGTCCTCTGCAAACCATCCACAGTTCATCAAAACTTGGAACGTTCATGCCCTGTACCATAATAAAGCCCAGGGCCCGGGAGTTAAGACAGAGCGGAGCCTGGAGACTTAGCCACAGGGCCCAGGCAAGCTCAGAAGACTTAACTTAGTCAGGGCCTATTTACAACCTATCTGTGATGCAAACTTTGCAGAACAAGAACTGCCCCGTTCAACTGTCTACACTGATGAGCCCTTGAACCGATTGACTCCACATGCTCCTGTTTCATAGAATCTTGAAGCACGTGGACCAGTGAGACTGGATACCCCGGAAGGTGTCTGGAGAGCCCAAGCTCCCATCGTGGAGTCCAGCTGATTCTATGAGTTGCTGAGAAGAATCAGAGAGGCCCAGGATACATGGCAGAGACCAGGGACTTAGCAGCCAGCCCAGTGGACACGCTATACAGGAATGTAACTGTCTCAGGTCAGCTTCCTCCTGTCGGGCTAGACAGGCCTTTCGGGGAGCCAATGCAGGCTCCCATTGACTCTGAAGCTCTGGGCAGGCCACACGGGCCAGGGCAATGACAGCAACCTTCTGGTAGCAACTGTGAGCTTATGCGTAGGAAGACCTTTGCAGACTGTAGTCCATTGGAACCACACTCGAGAATTGGTCATTACAAGAGAAATGTGACGATTCAGCACCTCTGGTGGCTGGCCCTGTTTATTTCAAGAAGGCCTTTCTCTGTCCACTGGTGTGTCTGATTTCCATGGGCCCAAGGTCCTTGGTTAGGGGGAGACCCTGGAGCAGAGACTAATTTATTTTGTCCTGTTCTTTGGCTGACATGGCTACAAAGGTCATCTCGCCTCGGGTCATGAGCGCCACACCTCTGTCTCTGCGTCAGCTCTGCCCTTAAGACTCTGATGCAGAGTCTCCCCGGGTCTCTGGCTCGCGTTCAAAATAAGCCCAGTGACTGAAGGTCAGAAATATCTCTGGAGAGAAACGAGACACATCGCAGAAAACCTCTGACCTACAGATTTTTTTTTTTGTTTTCAGTAAATGTAATATTCCTCCAAAGTCCTCTAGAAATAAGGATAAATCTCTTATTTGCCTGGCCACAGAACAGGGACAGGATCATTTAGCCTTCCATTCCCTCTGCAAACAGATCCGGCACCAAGGAAATGTAAAACACTGCCGCTCTGTATTTGCTTGGTGTTCGTGGAACAGGGAAGGAACTGAAGTACACAGGAGCCAGGACACTGCGCCCATCCACTGTCAAGCACACGGGCCCTCCGCTGAAATGACCCCGGGACCAGTCAATACAGGAAGCAAAACCTCTTGCAAAACTGGAGAATCAAAGAGCCGAGTGGCTGTCCAAAGTCACAGATCCAGAGAGCCACGCTTCATCTCAGCCTGACGATGAAGTCCAGACCCACGGGCCTGCCGCCCAAGGCTGCCCAGCCCCCTACCTCATCTCACGCTTCTCTCTCTCTTCCTCATTCTGACGTGTCCAATTTAGACTCCTCCGCCTCTCAAATCCAGCCCACTGCTACCACCGCCGACCCCGGCTCTGCCTCTCTTCCGTAAGCCCCCCGCACGCATCTGGCCATCACTGGGTCCACTCAATGCCCACCTGAGAGCCTCCTTGACCCAGAGGGCTGGCGGGCCCTTTTCTGCAGACCCTAACAGTCCCTGGAACTTCCTTAGTGTTAGGAAATACATGTCTTATCTCTAGTCTTCCAAAGGCCTGGGCTTGTGTCTGCACTTGTAAACACACAGGCTAGCCGATGCCAGCCCATGGTGGATGGCCCGTTAGTATCAGGAGGGCAGGAAGAGAGGAACCAGGATTACTCGAAAAGAGAACATTTTAGGATTTCTCTATGTCCTTCGAAGCAGCAACCTAATGTCTTACATCTTCATTCACTCCAACCTAGGAACCTTGAGACATGTGTGTCTCACTGGGCACCTAAGGATAAAGCCCTAAGAAACCTTCAGAGCTCTCTGCAGGGATGCAAATCCAAATGTTGAAAAGATGAATGAGCAAGAAAAAGATCACAAGACTAAGAGCAGCCACTGAGCAGGTTCCAGGCCTCGACCCAGGAGACGCGGCGCTGGGCAGGGAGGGGACCACAGACCGGCGGAGCTCCTCCTCCTGGCTCAGAAATGAAAGTCACCAGATGTTCAGCAGCCAGCAAGCAAACCTCACCTGCTTCACCACTGGCCCCAGAGACAGTCGATAGGGTTTCCAGCACCCCAGCTAGCCATGCTAAATCATTCTAACTCTTCAGGAAATAACCCGAAATGCTACTGAGAGAAGTCCCTGGACCTCCCCTGCCCCTCCTGGAAGTCAGGGGGGCCAGAGTTCAAATCCTGACCCGACGTATGTGGCTTCAGGCAAGTTAATGAACATCTCCTAGCTTTGCTTTCCTCATGCGTAAACAAGATGCCAACAGCTAACATTTACTGCACAACTACCATGTGCCAGGTGCCATGCCAGGCGTTCTATGCTATCCACGTCCTCGGTTGAACCTCACGAAGCCCAACAAAACAATGCACAGTGGTGTCTTCCATCACAGGAGGGAATGGAGGCAGAGAGAGGAGGAAATCGCCTGTGAGTACAGGTGGATCTGAACGGCTTCGCTATGCTGTCTCCTCAATTTTTCTAAGAGCCCTTGGAGGGTCAAGTGTGCACCATGGACTAACAGCCCAGATGCTTAGCATGGTGCTGTTTCTTCCTCCTCTCCCTCTAGCTAAGCTTTGTGAGGTAGGAGAGGGCGGCGGGGTCAGGAGACTCCCTCTCGGCCCCGTGAGACAGGGGAAGTGCTCTGTGTTTCTGGGTTTCGTGTCCCAACCGTGGAAGGGAAGACTAAAAGGGGCTTCATATTTTCTCCCGGTGCCAAAGTCATATGACTCTTCTTAGAAACACCCACGAGCACTCTCTTTGGACTTGATGGGTGGTCTCAGGCATACCGCTTCCTGCAGGCTAGAGGTGGGTGCCCAAGCTTACAGCCAGGGCCTCTCCTTTGCAGAGAGGGTTCCCCACCAACCTCAGGGTGGTTTGGACACCCACCGGCACCTGACCTCTCCTTCTTGAACCGCAGTCTAAGCAGCCCACAGGGAGAGATGTGAGTGACCACCAGCCAGCCCCAGGTATGCTGGTTCGCCTGTGTTCTCCCAGGAGTGTGCGCTCAGGATGGCCAGAATGAGGCGGCTGGCTAGTGCCACAGCCACTTGGTCACAGCCACCACACCTCCATGAAGCAACATATATATATATGTGTGTGTGTGTGTGTGTATGTGTGTGTGTGTATGTATATTTATATTTACACACATATAGTTATATATACATATATAGCTATGTAGAGTATATATACATACTTACATATATATGTATGTACACATCCATATATATACACATATATATAAGTATAGTAATACACATGTAAATATAATAAGAGAAAATGAGAGAGAAAGGATCTATGGATTAAGACTTAAACTAATCAACCAAATGCTTTAAGAGGACCATGTTTGGGTCTTGACTTTAATAAACCAACCGTTTAAAAAAAAAAAAAGAAGTGTAAGATAAAATTTGAACGCGCTGGTTATTTGACAACATTAAAGAATGCTGTTATTCTTTATGGATGAGTAAAATTCCATTGTGTATATATCCCATAGTTTTGTAAACCATTCATCTGTGGATGGACACAAAGCACGAATTATTACAATAAAAAAATAAAATTAAATTAAAAAAAAGAAAGAATGCTGTTAAGTTTTTTGGAGAGATGATAGTGGTACTGGGTTTCCAATAAAAAGTCTTTGTCAGCCAGCCAGGTGTGATGGTAAAACACTTGTGATCCCAGTACTTGGGAGGCTGAGACAGGAGGATGGCAGATTCACCACCAACCTCAGCAACTTAGTGAGACTCTGTTTCAGAGTGCCTCACTAGATAGCTGAGGCTGGCCAAGAACCCGGATCCTCCGATGCTGGGATTACAAGCGTGCGCCACCACGCCCGGCACACATCCTCTGTTTTATAGGTCACTAAAAAGCTCTGATCTCTGCAGGTCAAAAACCCAGCCACCCCAGGACTCTGGGGACCACCTCATCCTGCACAGCCATCAGGGTTAATTGCAGGAAACCTGAACAGCGTTAAGTGCACAAGCTGAGCGCATCAAGTTATTTTCAAAGAGACGAGTGTCGGTTACCACCAGCCGGCCTCATTACCCACCCCGATGGCTTTTTTGCGAGCAATTAACAAAGCTCCTACTTCCTGGGCCCTTGCCCACGGAGGGAGGAGCTGGCACTGCTCAGGGGTGGAGGGGAGGGAGCGAGAAGATTGCCATCTCCACAGCTCCAGGAACACAACCTCCGGGATTTCCTACCCTGGCCATGTCCTCCCAGCCAGAGTGATGGAATTCGGACAAATCCCTGACTACAGCCGCATCAAACAGCACCGTGGCCTTTAGAAACCATCTCCTCCCGCCTGCGTGTAGGTCCTGAGACCCAGCTGAGACCCAGTGACTCGTCAGCTTCTTGGGTAGAGTGCATTTTCTGGAGTTATTCTTGTTTTAGAGAACTAGGTCCATGCCTGCCCAAGCGGGATTGTTTACTACTTTTTCTGTCCCTCGTCTTTGTCCCTGGGCTGGGCCGGCCCTCCTGTGAGCGTCCACCTGCTTTGTGTTGGAGTTTACACACCGCGTGTGCCTCATGTCAAGAACCACTCTGCCGTCCTCTCTGCGCAATCCCCATTCTCTCTTCTTTCCATCTTCCCTTCCTTTCTTTTCATAGTACCACAGATAAAACATGCTCACAAACCACCCACCGACGTGAGTTTACCTTCCCGGCTGCCGGGCCTGCAGCAAGCAGACAACCGAGGGTTAAAATGCTGATCCATGTGGGAAATAAGAGGTTGTGAGTTTTGTCTTTAACCCAGACGTTTGACCCACGAATTCTCACACCCAAACGAAATCCCCGGATGAGACGGCGGGGCCCAGGAGGCCCGTGGAGACCTGTGGTCTGATGCAAGACTAAAACCCAGACCTGGGGGCACTGGGTCCAAACCTGGGACCTCCCTAGTTTGTCTCCACATCAGGGGAGAGCAAGCGGGGTGGAGAGGGCAGGGACAGAGTAAGAACGCAGTGAGGCTGAATGACAAACAGAAGCCAGGCCAGCCCCAGCCCAAAGCCCACCTACAAAACCTGGATAATGAAGGCCACCTCTGGGGAGGAGGGGTAAGCCTAAGGGGAGGAGGAAGGAGAGGAGGGAGGGAAGGAGAGAAGGGAGGAGGGAGAGCGGAGAGGAAGGAGAGAAGGGAGGAGGGAGAGAAGGTAGAGTAGAAAGGAGGAGGAGGGAGAGAAGAGGAGGAGGGAGGGGGAGGAGGAAGAGAGGAGAGGAAGGAGAGAGGGGAAAGGAGGAAGAAGGCAGGAGGGAGAGAGGAGAAGGAGGGAGGATGGAGGAGGTAGGGGAGAGAGGAAGGAGGGAGAGAGAGAAGGGAAAGAGGGAGGGAAGGAGGAACCAGAGCTCAGAACCGGAGCTTCCTGGAGCAGCACGCAGGTCCACCCTTGGTCTCTGAGTCCTGAAAGGATGTAGGGCAGGATTTGTAACGCTTCCCTGACACAGGTGGGCACGCGGGAAGGCGCATTTGAGGGACTCACGTCACAAGAACATGGCACTCAGTGGTGGCCCTCGCATCCCCCTCCACAAAGAAACCGTCTGAGGGAAACCAGAGACAGAGCCGTGGGCACCAAAGGTCTTCTCTGCTCCGCCACCGTGGCGCCACCTGCTGAGGCCTCCCGTCCCACCGAGCTCTCACGCTGATGGAGCCCCGCAGGGGGCGCCGGGGACTCACCAAGCAAGGCGTTGTGGCCATTGTCATCTGGCAAGAACCTCTTGTCCACGGCGCACACCAGGAGGTGGTCCGGCAGGCTGGGGGACTTGGCCCCCACGAGGAGGAAGCCCGCCGAGACGTCGATGGGCTCGTTGCAAATGGAGACAAGGCGCAGGTCCTTCCCAGCCTGGCAGAACCCTGGGGGGGTAAGGAGGGGACAAAGGAGGTTCACACACTGCCCGGGGCTTCCCCGAACCCGGGGCCCCAGGGGTAAGGGGGAAGCACCTGTGGGTCCTGTCAGGAATGAGGCCGACCTCTGGGTAAGGATGCAAAATTAATTCGTTCTGAGGATAACATTTTAATCGTGCTCACACTCATAACACAGAACACGTTAATTGTCTATCCAGCATCTCTATATAAGGCACATTCATAGGCAAAGGAGTCAAAGAGAAAAAAAGATTAAGCAAATGGTGGCAAATAAAAATGTAGACAAGATAGATCCCTAAGAAGTTGAGGGTAATTTGACAACTTTTATACCATGTAAAAAATTTTGCAGCACTTTGCACAGGTGAGGAACAGGAGGATATCAAGGGCGAGGGTAGGAATCTGGTCCCCAGCTTCTCCTGGGAGGACACAGAGAGGGCTCAGGAGTCAGCCCCTGCTCTCAGTCCTTCTCAACTTCTGTGTTTTAGAGCTTTCAAATATGTTTCCTATTCAAAAAGGAAGTTTCCAGCCCGATGTGGTGGCACACACTTGTAATCCCAGTACATGGGAGGCTCAGACAGGAGGATCGAAGGTTCCTGACCAGCCTCAGCTACTTAGTGAAGCCCTCCACAACTTAGTGAGACCTTGTTTCAAAATAAAGAGTAAAAGATAGGGCTGGGTGCCACAGTTCCTTAATAGCTGGATCTTGAGCAAGGCTCGGTCTGCTGGAGTCCTGCAAGGCAGACGATTCCAAAAGAAGGAATGCGTGGCATATCCCACTTTGCATTAGCTATATTCTGGAAATTTTGAGTGCTTTGGGTTTTGCTTTCACATTAATTGTAAAGGAAAATTTCTTAGAAACACAAGATGGTCAGATGGATTATGATTCCTCAATATTAGCTGAAAAAGCAGTGCCTCAAGACAACTCATAAGAAATTCATTAACCACATACAAACATTAGTCAGGAAACGGGCTTTGCAAGCTTAGTTATTAAACAGCCTTATGTTCCCTCTCAGCACACAAGTATAGAAACAAAATAAATAAGCCAAATAGACTTAGGTCTACTATTTTATCTATGAGTAAAGAATGCTTTAAGACAGAGAGTTTGTCCACTTCTACCTTGACTCCCTAAAATTTCACCGGACACATTAACTCTCTAACTGCCTGAGACAAAGATAAGAATACTGCTTAAAGGAGCTAAACAAATAGTAAAGATTTAAACTAATGAATAGAGACTATTCGTTGTTAACTTTTAACACTGCTTTGTACTAAAATAATCTTTATCTACGTATTGTATTTTGTAACCTTTACTGTTTTCTTAATCCCATCAAATACCATGGGAAATGGCTTTTCTAGTTAAAGATGTACCTACACAGCCTTTAGAAAAATACGACTATAAAAAGTCCTGTTCTATATGCCTCACTGCAAAAAAGATAGTATAAAAAACAGCTACTAACAAGCAATAAACAGATATACTTCTACACTGCATGCAGTGTGAGTGTATTCTCGTGACCTGGTCTCAATCCATGCCTATCGAAGGACCCTGACCCCACTGCCTCGAGGGCTGGTCCCCGGCAGCTGGACATATAGCTCGGATATAGAATGCCCCTGGGTTCAATCCAATCTCCAGTACCGCAAAAACAACTGGTGATAGCCAGGTGTGGTGTTACACACCTATAATCCCAGTACTTGGGAGGCTGAGAGAGGAGGACCACAGGTTCAGGGCCAGCCTCAGCAACTTAGTAAGATCTTGTTTCAAAAATAAAATAGGACTGGAGGTGTAGCTCAGAGGTAGAATGCCCCTGGGTTTAATCCCCAGTACTGCAAAAAAAAAAAAAAAAAAAAAAAAAAAAAGTTTCCAGACCTATCTTGAAAGAAAGAAGATGGAAGTAGCTGGGATTTCCCCCACAGCCAACGTCCTGCTGCCATCTTTCACCACGAGGGAGGCACAGCGAGGTGACAGGTGGCTGAAGACTCCCCTGCTGGGTGGGAGGGGATCCTGGGCTTTCCTACTTACGTCCTGTTGTCTCTAGGATGGGAGCCAAGCTTCGGCCAGGCCAGCCCAGGAGTGACCCCTGTCCTGTCCTCTGCTTGGGGAAGGTACCCCCTCCTGTTCCAGGCTGGCCCCTGCCTTCTGGAGGAACGAGGACCATGCAGGGCCATAGATGCAATTGGGTAACCCTGAAACCCGCTCTGCAGCCCCTGGAGAATCGGCCACGCTCTCCTTTCACTCCGTGGACACTAGGAGTCCTAGCTAGTGAGCAGCCACCATTCTGACCTCCCCATCCCAGCGGCAGCAGCAGCAGGGGGGGCCCAGCCCGGCTCTGCCAGCCAGCGTGCTCACGGTCAAGTCCCAGTCCCCAGCAGGCCACTCGGAACCCAACAACTGGGTCCGAACACTTCTCCAGGCCCAGCCCTGCCCCAGCTCAGGCCTTTACCGAAACCAGTAAGTTCTGTACACGTGTTTTCAGGGAGCTACTGCACCCTGATAAGTTTGGCAGGTTCTGTTTCCTCTGCCTGGAATTTCCCACCCATCGTAGTCTCCTGTGTAACTCCAACTAATCCTCCAGAACCCAGATGAAGGGATGCCTCCTCCAGGAAGCCCCCCCAAAACTCTCCACCTGCATTTGGAACCTTTCTCACGCACCTCAGCTCTCACCACAGCGGGTAGAGAGTGTCTGCTCCCCCCGCCCCCCAGGCTCCCCGTTCAACAGGGAGGTCGTATGTCGTTTATCTCAGAATTTCCAAAGCAAGGGCTCCACAATAATTACTGGCTAATTTAGTAATAGCTGACACCTTTGGCTGATATGGTGACAGGACACAGGGACTCAGTAACAGGCAGAGCCAGGGCCCTGCACCAGCCTCTCAGGACACAGCCCAAGCTCCGGCCCTGGCCTGGGAACCGCCCCCCTCCCCTTCCCGACCCAGCATCTCCTGGCCTCTGTTCTTCAACAGCAAACCGGGAATAACTGCTGATGTCACCGTGCTCCAGAGAGAACATGTATCTGCTTATGCAACAGTAAAGTCCTGAAGCCGGGTGCCATGGTGCACACCTGTAATCCCAGTTCTTGGGAGGCTGAGACAGGAGGGTTGCAAGTTTCCGGCCAGCCTCAGCAACTTAGTGAGACCCTGTTTCAAAATAAAAAGGGCTGGAGGTGTAGCTCAGAGACAGAATGCCCCTGGGTTCAATCCCCAGTACCAAAAGAACAAAACAAAAAAACATCAACAACAACAAAAAAGAGTAAAGTACCGGTAGATGCAAAAGATTATTCTCACTCTCAATTCTGAGTTAAGTTTGCTATGCATGCAGGTCTGCATAGGGAAAATATATTCTTGTTTTCAAACAACCAACATAGAAAAAAAGGGATTTTTCCAGAGCCACCGAGGGGCCATGTGATGACTTCTCATCCTGCGGGCACCACCTGGGGGTTCCAGGGGCTCAGCTCACACCTCGAGGGGGACCAGACCAGCAGAGGGCCCCTGTGACACACAGATGTGGCCAGCTGCAGATTG
>PVLC010049557.1:0-10405 GCA_004027655.1 Graphiurus murinus | reverse complement strand
CCCCAGTGGAGGAGCGTAAAGGAGAGACCCCAACAAAGGGGGCTGGAGGAGAGTCCTCCCTGAGTGGCCTCACCCTGGGAGGTATTTTCAGTACAGTGTGAACCTGGACAGAACTAATTAAAGGCTAAACAACGAGATCCTAGTGACATGCCGGAATCTTTTGACTTTTGTCATTGCTTTACTGTAAGGGGTTCATGACCAGAGGCCAGGGGTTAGACTGCAGCATAATAAGAAATAAATATTTGGTCTCTGCCCCCAGTTTCCGGCACAGAGCTCCTAAAACATTTGTAATTTCCCGAGCGATAGGGGGGGCTCTACTCTCTGGGGTTTGGTCCTGGTTCTTTCATGGAACTACTTGGCCCTTTGGAATTTCTTAGTGACAGGAGTATCTTTTGCTGTAAGTAGGTGACTCTGGGCTGGTCACCAGAATGACGGAGCCACAATTAGAAATTCGGAGCCTCCAGCCAGCCCCGCTGCACATCCTCTGGGATTTGGGGAGGTTGAGTTGGAGTCAGTCATGCCTGTGTGATGGCTATGGCTGGATCTGGAATATCTCCAGGCTTGGTCCCCACCCGGGGCGCTGCAACCTTTGGAGTGGGGGGCACTGGTGAAAGGTTTTGGTCAATGAGGGCCAGCCGTGGAGATGGGGGCTCCTCCTCTTAGTCCCTCTCTTTTTCTTCCCATGAATGAGGGGAGCAGCTTTGCTTCACACACTCCTGCTGCCACATGCCGTCTCGTGGCAGATTCAAATCAAACGGGTCAGGCAGTCACTGACTGTAACCTACAGAACCATGAGCAAAACCATATGCTCTGTGGAAGTCGGTCATCTCCGGTGGTCGTTACAGTGCCAGGAAGCCGGCTAGCACAGTGGTGAACATCCCTAAAGCTGGGGCCCAGAGGCCTGGGCTGGTACCAGAGGGCGGCAATCCCAGAGGGGGGTGGAGCCCAGCCCCTTGTGCCTACGTGCCCTTAGCATCCTTCTATCAGACTGTGCATCATCCTTTCTAATAAACTAGTAAATACTTCCCTGAGTTTTATGCAACTATATAAAAGTATTGAACCCAAGGTATCTGGAGTGGGGGCAGTGTTGTGGGACTGAGTCCTTACCCTGTAGGATTTGTCCCCAACTCCAGGTCATTAGTGGCAGAACTGAGTTGGACTGTGAGACACTGCTGTGGTTTGAACGTGGTTCACCTCCTCCAAAACTCACATTGGACTTAGTCCCCAGCTAACAGTGCTGAGAGGCAGGAAACCCTGGAGAGATGAGGACTGGGCCAGTTTCCGTGCCAGCAGGCTGTGAGGGCGTGAGGCCGCCCTTGCTTGGCTCTCGGTGACTCACCTCTGCCTCTGCTCTGTGGTGTGGAGATGCTGCCTGAGGTCCTCTCCAGAAGCCGGCGCCATGCTCCTGGACTTCCAACCTCCAGAGCCAGAGGCTGAAATAAATTTGTTTCCTCTATAAATCACCCGGCCCCAAGTATTCTGCGATAGTGACAGAAATGGCTGAGAAAGACACCCAACTGGTGTCTGTAGAAAATGAGTATGGAAAACCCACATATTTAGTGTCAGGAGTGAGGTATATATGGGGAGAGAGAAATGAGCAGTTTTGCTTTCCCATCAAATATAAAATGCACAACATAAAAAAAGGAAACATATTTCCTAAGAAAACATCCCAGCAACCTATATTCATTGTTATGAAAGGAAAATTCCCTCCTCCTCCAGGATCAGCCATACTTTCAGTTTGCATAAATCTCTGGATTCAATAAGCAATCCTAAGATTGTTTATCTAGGTCCTAAACAATATCAGGAATGCATATGCATGAATATGTGTGCTCAAGTGAGACACTTGCTCTAGTATTGGGGGATTCAGAAGCTAGTATTCCAGGAAGTATTAGGCCACCAGGTCATCTGAGGACATCCCCAAAGTGCACCTGCCATTTGGCCCTAACTCCCACTGACCAAGAATCTCTCGTAAACAGACACTTAAAATAAGCTGCCAAAACACAGGAAGCTACTTCTAAATGGAACAGCTTGAGCCTTTCTAGACTTCTTGAATTCCACAGACAAGTGCCTCATCAAGAAACAGATGTTCTGAACAAGAAAATACTAAAAAGTAACAGCAGGGCCAAAATAGCTCAGGCACGTCACTGTCAACAACTAACACCTGGAGACGACCCATCACCTCTTCACAAGTGCTTCACCTCACGCTGCACCTCCTGTGGACTCTGAGCTCACTGGGAGACGGTGAGTGAGACCGTCAGGTGGCTGGGTGCTGTGGTGAGACATGATTAGGAAGGAAGATATGGAGAGTACAGAACAATGGCTCTTTCCTCCTTTACAGCATTTCCTTTTTAAAGGAGAAAGATGTCAGGTTAAGCTGAATCAAATGCCTTGCTAAGAAACACCCTATTTGGACTTCTCAGGTGCTCTGGGGTCAGGGTAAATAAGCCCAAAGACACATGTGTACCAGCTGTGTGGACATGCATGCCCCCTGTAATGGGATTATCACACCTACAGAGGTTCCAGGCAAGGCCCAGCTTCTAACGCCTGGTCCACAGCCAGCCGTTGTCTGCATTCTGGACAGAACCGTAGCTGCTGTCCAACATGGTCCAGGCAGTGAGAAGCAGAATCCACAAGGCTCCCAAGAATTCTCAGTACTGCAGGATCCAGCCGGTGGTGAATGAAGCTGTTTAATCACATGGAGGGTGGACACCCTGGGTCACCTCTCAGGGATGGAAACTCCCCCTGGTGAGACAAGCAAGTGTCCTGGGCAGCATTCAGGAGGACGGGGTGGGCCACCTGCCTGTCCTAGAGGACAGAGTGACTCAGTGGGCCAAGCCCCAGCAAAGGTGGCTGTGTGCCCCCTGCCCTCAAGGAATTCACACCCTGAAGTGAGTAGAATTGACCACGAAGGAAGAGCAGGAAGCACAGCCAGCTCAGTGAGACCGCAGCCAGCCCAGGGCCGTTCCCACCTGCAAGGGAACTTCCTATACCTGTACCTAAGTGCCGCACTGTATGTCCAGGTGGGCGTGTGGTGCATGCCTGTAATCCCAGCACTTCACTCGGAGGCAAGGCAGGAGGAGCGCAGGTTTCAGTGGTAGAGCGCCCCTGGGTTCAGTCCCCAGTACAGAAAAACAAACAAACAAAATGCTGAATTCTACAAATAAATTGCTAGAGAGAGGAGGGGAAGAGATAGGCTGTTGATTAAGAGAATCCTATCCAGTTTCATGGGCAAACAGTCCAACTGCAAAAGACCATTAAGGGTATTTGGCTATTTATTAGATATTTACTAGTGGTACAGAGCTATTGTTAACTTTTGAGTAGGGATTGCGGTTTTTAACATTTTATAAGGCATCGATTTTTTTTTAAGAATCTTATTGGTGCACTGTAATTATACATCATGGTGAGATTCAAAGCGATGTGCTCATACATGTGCACAACTTCTCCTGGTGTGTCTCCCTCCTGGCTTCTTCTCACTCTTCAAACATGCTGGTGAGACCGTAGTGAGACACACACTCTTTAAGCTGTTTCCTTGTGCCAGCTTCCTTTTCCTCCTCACCCACCCCCCGCCCCTGTGCCACTCCAAGGTCTCTCTCCTGGTTTCATGCAGTCCCTTTTCTTTCTCAGTTTCTTTCTAGCTTCCAGATAACAGAGGAAACATACATTGGTATGTTTTTTAAAAAGAGAAACATGTTTTAAGAATTATGGATGAAATGGCAAAAAAAAAAAAATGCCTCACTGTCTTACAAATCCATCTTTATTATTTAAAAATGAGGTTATGATGCAGAAGGATGAAAATAAATGTTTTATCAAAGGCACTGGTACATAATTGACTGACTGGTATTTCTCTATTTACAAAAATAAAAAGTGGATGAGAGTAAATTGTTTAGATTTGTTTCCACTTAACAAAAACTAGTCTCCTTGCACACACGATTGCATTTCTTTCTTCTAGCACCTCTCCCCATCAGATAAATATGCTCATTTACAAATGAGAAAAGACAGATCAGAGAGGCTCAGTGACTTCCCCAGGCACACACAGCTAGGAAGTACTGGAGGAAGAGTTGCTGATCCCTGCTGATGTGAAGGCTGGGGGAGACTGAGTTTACATCCTTCCCTACTCTGCATTTTCTTTTGTAATCGTAAAATCAGTAATCCTGGCAGTCAGAAATAATCTTTTGCTGTCTCTATCATCTGGGTGACTTAAGTCTTTTAAGGTACAGTACAGACCAGCTGTTATTTGAGAATCCATTGGAACTTTAAAGACAAGGGGCGGGGGAGAGAGAGAGAGAGAGACAGAGACACTGTTATCTTCTGGCCTCCAGCCTCTTGGTTCCTGCTACTAACACTGATCCTGACTGCATTAATTAACATCTAACTCCTTTGCTCTCTGGCCAGCAGGTCAGACAAAAGCCATTAACGCTGGTCCCAGAAGCAGAAGCATAAACAAACCTTCCCTGGATATCCTCTGCCCAATGATAGTGTGTAGTTCTTGCTAGAGAAAGAAAAAACAAATTAGATAAGCTTTCAGGAACACTTCGTAACTGAGCTTCTGGAACCTGGAAGTAGTTTGAATAAAGAGTCAGAGATTCAACCTAACCCAGACTAAATGGAAGACTTAGAAAGAAGCAGCTAGCTAGAGCACAGAACGCAATTCACAAACAAAGCTGGTGAACTCCATGAGAGAGGGCCAGGTTCTTGGTTCCTAAGGTTCACCACACTGAGGTCCACCTCTGCAGCAAGCCTCCCAGGAAGTCAGGAAGCACGGTGGTTTTCTTTCCCTTTCCTTCTCCCTAACCTTTACTTCCCGTCCCCAGCCAGAATCCCTCTTTAGTTAGCAACAGCTGGGCTTTTCTCCCATTGCGGCCTAAAATGTCACTGCTAACATTTTTTTCCCCCAATCCCTGTGGAAAGAAGAGAAAACACCAGGCTGACCATGGAGCAGCCCTGTCTTCAAGCACCATAAAATCATTCATACATTCTTTCAACAAACTAGGCCTTAATTGCCTACTAGGTGCCAAATACTGATAGTGTTTTTAGTAATTGCATTCTTTTAGGCATGAGGAAAACAGTCCTGCCTGCTAAGCCACTCTTGTGTCTGCAGGCAGGAGTGGAGAGACCCTTGGGAAGCTTCCAGGTGTGCTAGTCCCCTTCTGCAACTGTAACAAAACACCCGAGACTGGATGCTCTGTGAGGAAAGAAGCTTGAAGTTCAGGAGGTGGCAGGGCATGATCTGGCATCAGCTCAGCTCTGGTGAGGACTTCATGGTGGACAGTGTCATGGTGGGAGCTCTTCCAAGAGGGAGCGACCAAATGGGACAGGGGGCCAGTGCCAGGGGAGGGGCTATCACCAGCTTGCAGTAGGATGCCCAGAGGCCCCTGTGTGGAAGATTTGGTCCCCAGGGAACTGCTGTTGGGAGATGGTGGGACCTTTAGGAGGTGGCGTCCAGTGAGAGGTTGCCAGGCATGGGAGGCACCTGTGGGACCCTGGCCTCTTTCTCTCTCTCTGCTTCTTGGCGACAAGATGAACAGCTTGGCTCTGCCACACCCTTCTGTCATGTTGTGCTCAGGACAGTCCAAAGCAATGGGCCAATGCATCATGGACCTGAACCTCCAAAATGATGAGCCCATAAGCCTTTCCTCTTACACATTGATTGTCTCAGGTGTTTTGTTACAGTGATAGAAAGCTGACTACCACAGTCCCATCTCTTTAAGGTTGCACACCACCTATATATGGCCGTATTAAGGGAGCACCAAGCCTCCAACATGTGAATTCTTAGGAGACACCACACCACATCCATGCCATAGTACTGAGGGGCCATGTGCAAGACATGCTGCCCAGGAGG
This sequence comes from Graphiurus murinus, assembly GCA_004027655.1. Lineage (NCBI taxonomy): Eukaryota > Metazoa > Chordata > Mammalia > Rodentia > Gliridae > Graphiurus > Graphiurus murinus. The sequence goes on along the minus strand of PVLC010049557.1, from coordinate 4,566 downwards.
CTGTGCCAAGTGTGGTGGAAACCCAGAGTTCCCCTCTTGCTTGCCTCTGTCATGGATCTCCTGGCATCAGCCAAACTCGCTGGGCTGTCTCACCTTCGTGTCTGCACAGGCGGCCCTGTCCCCATTGCTAGGAAGGCTTCCCTTTTGCCTTCCTGGGTAATCCAGCCCACACCTCTGTCCTTGAGGAAAGTCTCAGTCTTGCCTGATGCTCTGAGCTTTGGCAGCCCCAGCCCTGCTGTGCTTGTGAGTACTGCAGCACTGCATCCTGGAGAGGCGATCTCCTGATTTACCTCCTTACCTGGGTTGAAATCTTCCTGTGAGCAGGGTCCCGGTCTTCCACCCATGCACTCAGAGAAAGTGATCCAGAGAAAGCATCAATTCTGTTTCATCAATAAGAACCAAAACAAAGTTTTTCCTAATGATCTCCCTCTAAATGTTATTTAATAGTTCGCTCATACTCTTAGTATTATACATTTCACTACAGTATTTTCGACTGGTTCACTAGACTGTCAGTGGTTAAGCTCCAAATCCACAGGTGCCCAGTGGCTGATCCTCAGTCCAGACAGAGGCCCTGCTGACATCAGGCCCCCTTAAGACTTCCAAAGTGAGATGTATTTCAAAAGAAGCCTGAAGTTCAATCCCTGGTAAATAAGACCCTAAGTTACTCAACTCTTTCCTTCTTTGCTGACTGTGCAAGATTCCCACCCACAGTACAGGTGAAAGTGTGCCAGAGGGTAGAAATCATGTAGCGGTGCTATTCACATGCTTAGAGTACTTGTCTCTTAAAATAGATAAAAACCTATAAGATCTATTTGGAATTTTAATGAGCAATAGGCTTAAAAATCTAAGCCAATATTCCAAGAGTAGTTTCTACAGATATGCCAGAGTTGACTCTGGCTTAGTGCTTTCCTAGACATTGAGAAAGGAAAGTTTTAAAGTCTACAAGTTTCTCTTACGTGAAGTAAATCACATGTTCTTATGAGCCAGTGTTAGAGCCACTGTTTAGGTTGCTTCTACTATAGCAAGGGTTTCAGCCTTGGGTCCTTGGTGGCTGTTCATTATTTAATTCTTGTCTCCTCCCAAACTTTCAGAGGAAAATATATTTTTTAAAAATACTTTTAATTGCATTCTCACTAGTCACTAAAACCAGGTATATCTGACTTTATTTACCCTCTGTTGGAAGTGGAAAGGATAATCGAGAGCAACTAATTCAACTTCCAGCTACTAGAGTAGAAGATCAAGGGGCAGAGAGAGAAGTGACCTGCCAAGGGACACACGCTTAGATAAAGACACAACCAAACCTGCTCCTGACTCCTCACCTGCTCCCCCCGCCACGTGATCCATGACAGTGTGGTGGGCAGAGAGTCCTGTGAACGAGATTCTGTTTCCAGTGCAATATACAAGATATGAACTCTGCAGCACTAAACATGGAGTTGTCTTGTAACGCACTCCTGTTGCCCTGACCATCTTCTGTGGATTCTTGAACATCTTTATGTGCTGAAGCATACCTATGCTCCTTTGTTGCTCAGAGAGAAGAAATGAGCAGGTAGGAGCCTGTGGGGCTGAGGGAGGGGGCCTGACTGGAGCCATGGAAGGTGAGTTGAAAGCACTGTCCAAGTACCGTGTCCCTGAGAACAGAGGATCTCAGACCCTTCCCTGGCAGATGCCAACAATTCACAGCTCCACAATTCCATTTCATTAAATTATTCCTCCCAGTCAGCATTGAGATTAGAAATGTGACTCTCTTTACAACAGTAATAGGTCATGACAAAATATGTAATAGAGTATAATAATTGCAGGATTCTACACATTCCAGTAAATTTTTAAAAAGTGTCAATCTGTTAACAAAAGAGCTTGCTTCTTAGCCACTCTATGTTATTCTCCATGGACATTCTTATCCCGGAGCATAAGAATCCACAATAGATTAAAAGATCTATAAAGTGAGGGGCTGGTGGTGTAGCTTAGTGGTAGAGCAACTGCCTACCACCACACTCAAAAAAGATGCAAAGTGTAAGTCAATATTAATGCTGTTAGTGAATTGGATATAGCACAGCAATAGAAATAGCTGAGAAGATGTGTCACCCACACGTCTCAGTAGACATTCTGCATATTTACAAGAACACCTAGGGTAAAATTAGTAACAGTGTCAAACTTCCCGCCAACATTTATTGATTACTCTCTAAATGCCAAGTGTGCATGATCTAGAGTCTGTCATTCACCAACCAGTGAGGTAGGGTTTGTGCCATCCATGAGAGTACGCAGTAACTTCAAATAACAGGTGCCTAAAGGCGCCATCAAGGCTGTGAGAAAGTCAAGTTGCAACTTTCATAGGGGCAGAATCAGGAAAAGGAAATAACTGTGCATCCTCGCGTATTGAGGAGCCTTGGCTGCCTCTCAGCTCTCGGTTCTGGGCCAATCCTTAGGCTTTGTGCAGAGGAGGTGAGAGGAGAGAGAGCCATAAGCACTCCTCATGCCTGTCCAATGGACAATGAGGTGTGATCACTACAACTTTGCCGCTAGTTTCTGACCACTACGACTTAAATGTGTCTCGCTCGTTTCTTGTATGTGCATCTATTTAAATCATTTGTCCTTTTGACAGCAGGGAATAAAACTCCCCCTACACTTCCTTTTCAATCACTGGAAGGCATTGTTGGAAACAAGAGGCTATGATGTTATCCCCTTAAAAATTATTTTGATGTTATTTCCAGGGTGGAAATCACTAAATAGAAAGCCTACCTGTTAAAGAGTCAGAAGTTCCAGATGGCCCACTACACAACATGCTTTATAGACAAACATCACCAGTGCTAAGGGACAGAGCGCAAGGGTCACTTTTATTTCCTTTAAGAAGGGGGATCAAGCTAAATTTAATCGACTCCATTCCTGACAAGAGGAGAAGCATCCCTGTGCTCTGCACGGGGCATGATCATTGGGTTAATTTTCTAACAAGATATTTGCTCCTCTTCTGTTTACTTTAGGAACGCGGATTCCTTCCAGAACACTGTCTAGCCCAAGGGCCAGCAAGGAGCGACGCCTCTGTTGTTCCTTGGGTCTAAGAACACTGGTTGATACATTGCCCTCTGCCCAAGAGCTTTGTGTCTGTGAAGCAGCACGGCTGCTTCTATGAAGTCAGGGTATGAAGAACAGCGAGATATCTCCCCCCTGCCTCCCCACAGACCACTCCCATCTTCCCGCAGACCCCTGCCTCCCACAGACCCCCGCAGACTCCCCCATCTCCCTGCAGGCCCCTGCCACTCCCAGCCCCTGTGCATTAGTAAAGGTTGTATTTATACAGCTCTGCTACCTGTCAGAACTTCTGAACATTCCATACACACAAATTCATTTGATCTTCATAACCAGCATGTGAGGTAGATGCTCTTAGTATCTCCATTTTACAGATGAGGAAACTGAGATGCAGAGAGGCTAAAAAAATTGCCCAAAGCTGCACAAATAGTAAGTAATGGGGCCCAGATTCAAGCCAGGACAGGTTGATATTGAAATCTGCATTCTTAACCATACAACGTTTTACTCTGAATACGAAACTGTGGGTGGACTTCACCTCTGAAATGATGTTCTGGGTATTCAATGATTTTACCCTAGCTGAAACCTTTCAGGATCTCTGTGCTGTCACAGATGAGACAGTGCCCGGGCTACAGTCAGGCCCCTGCTCGGCTCAGTGTGACCACACACCACAATGCCTCTGCCCCTAGCCAGCCTCCCCTGAGAGAAGACTCACCCATCCCCATCTCTTAAGCCAAAGTAGCTTGCTCTCACCTTTCCAGGCAGGAGTGGGGCAAGGCTGCCAGTCCCTTACACATGTTGGCAGGAGGTTTGGCTCCTCAGCTTCAGCCAACTTCTTAACAGCAGACCAGATCTTAGAAAACTTCAGCACTGTCTGGGGCTGCTTGCCCTGAGGAGTATTTAGAGGCTCTTCCCAACCCTCTGTGATCTTCCGACCAATCCAGAGCTGCAGAGCAATTGCAGGCTGCGAAGCAGCATGTGTGCAAGGCGGGGCTGGGATCCCTCCATGGGGCTGCTGCAGCACAGGGCTCTGCTGGAATCGGCATCACTGCTGGTTCAGGCAGAGGACCGTGGGGCCAGTGCTGTGCACTGGCTGCTCAAGTCTGAACCCTGCATCTCAGGCCAGCCTCGTTGGAGATGTGGGCTCTCTTGGGAAGCAGAGTGCCTGGGAAGCTCCAGATCTGTTCGTTACAGACTGTTAAGACTGAAGGGGCCCCAGCCGATCATCCATCCCAGCTGTCTTTCCAAGTGCATGTGAGGACCTACCCTGTGCAGGCTCTCAGAGAGATGCAGGAGTTCAGAGAAGGAAGGCATGTGCCCTGCTCTCAAGGCCTAAACACCTGTCATATCAGGGCATGCCATGAGCAGTGGCACCCGGCATGGGATGCTGGGAGCTTTCAAGGGTCCCAGACAAGATCTCCAAGAGCTAAGTGATAGACAGCAAGAATGACCATTTATATAAATCAGAGCACATGTGGATAATTTCTACATGCTCCTTGTGAATTCTCATATATATATTAAAAATATATGAGTATTAAAAATATATGA
>PVLC010049556.1:0-10374 GCA_004027655.1 Graphiurus murinus | reverse complement strand
GGAGGATCACAGGTTCAAGGCCCAGCCTCAGCAACTTATAACGAGGCCCTCTGCAACTTAGTGAGACCCTGTTTCAAAACAAAAAAATAAAAATAAAATAGGCCTAGAAGTATAGCTCAGAGATAGAATGCCCTGGGTTCAATCCCCAGTACTATTACTACTAGTAATAATAATAATAATAATAATAATAATAATAATATAATTATAGAGTTTAAATGATCTGTCCCCTAAATCCAGAGGGCAGAGAGGAGAGCAGCCTGACAGGCCACGGAAGGGCTGGTCCCCTATATCTAAATATAACAACAGAGCTGGGCATGGTGGCACACACCTGTAATCCCAGTACTTGGGAGGTTGAGACAGGAGGATCGCGGGTTTGTGGCCAGCCTCAGCTACTTAGTGAGGCCCTCCAAAACTTAGTGAGACCCTGTTTCAAAATAAAGAATAAAAAATAGGACTGGCGGCATAGCTCGGAGGTAGAATACGGCTGGGTTCAATCCCTAGAACTGCAAACATAAAATAAAATAAATAAATACGATGACAGAGTATCTGGCTGGACACAGCTTATCAGAAAAAAAGAAAATCTAGATGTTGTACAGCGTGCAATCTCCAGCTCATGTAAATATCTCCACATGTTATTCTTAATTAATTATATTTTATGGAAGCAATTAGGTGACTGACAACCTCAGTTAGGCACTAATGAAAGGACCATGTCTTTTCACATGCTGGTGAGCAGGGAGCGCAGCTCAGACTCCAGCAGCGAGGGCCGGCAGGGAGACCGGCCCTGGGGCTGGTGACATCAGGGCCCTTGTCCCTGCCCTCCGGGTCACCCGGCCGGCCTGGCCTGTCTCTTTCTCTATGAAGCAAAGCAGTTCCTGCATGCCACCCCCACCCCCCGCCCCGGTTCCCTATTTCTCTACTTTTCCTGATTGTTTCCCTTTATAAAAATGACAGTCACCGCTACCCGGGCCTTGGATGCCGGAGCTTCGCTGGAAAGGCGTTAATTTTCTAATTTTCACGCTGCTCGCTCTCCTCCATGTTGGAGAGTGCTTTTGCATCATGGAATCAGACACATTTCATGCTTCTTGCCTTTTCTGAATCCCCGGTGCCACCGAAGGCACTGGTGCACCTGGCTTCCTCCGGCCCCCTCCGAGTCTCCGCTAGGGTTAGGAGGGTCCCTGGAAGGAGCCTGACTCCCCCAGGTGTCACAGGGACTGCGGCAGGGGGATAGTGTGGGCGGGGGTCTCGGGGGTGGCCGCCTGTGTCCTTAAGGCCCGGTTTCCCATTTATCTGAGTCCTTTTTTTTTTCTAATGGGAAGTGCAGACATCTGAGACTACAGGGGTTGGTGTATGTGAACATATTGTTCTAGAAGGAATACTGTTAAGAAAAGATGCCTTATGAGCCAGGCGTGGTGGCGCATGCACCTGTTAATCCCAGTACTCGGGAGGCTGAGACAGGAGGATCACAGGTTCAAGGACAGCCTCAGCAAGTAGTAAGACTCATCAACCTAGCGAGATCCTGTTTCAAAAATAATAAATTAAGCCGGGCGTGGTGGCGCACACTTGTAATCCCAGCATTCGGGAGGCTGAGACCAGAGGATTCGGGTTCGCAGCCAGCCTCAGCTACCTAGTGAGGCACTCCACAACTTAGTGAGACCCGGTTTCGAAATAAAAAGTAAAAAATAGGGCTGGGGGTGTAGCTCAAAGGTAGAACGCCCCTGAGTTCAATCCCCAGTACCGCAAAATAAATAAATAAATAAATAATAATAATAATAAAATAGGGCTGAGGAGCTGGGCGTGGTTGCACAAGCTTGTAATCCCAGCATTTGGGAGGCTGAGACCGGAGGATCCGGGTTCGTGGCCAGCCTCACCTACCTACTGAGGCACTCCACAACTTAGTGAGACCCTGTTTCAAAATAAAGAATAAAAAATAGGGCTGGGGGTATATCTCAGAGGTAGAATGCCCCCGAGTTCAATCTCCAGTACTGCAAAAAAAAGAAAAAAATAGGGCTGAGGGTGTAGCTCAGAAGTAAAATGCCCCTGGGTTCAATTCCCAGTACCACAAAAAAAGAAAAAAGAAAAGTTGCCTGACTTTGCTGGGTCGATAGTCAAACACCTTTCCAGGCTGGTTTTGTTTGGAGTACTTTAGCTTCTCTTGCTGCGTGCCCTTCTTCCTGGGGGGCGATGGGGGCCCTGCTTCCTTCTTCTATGGGGTAGCTTGCTGCTTCCATGACAGCTATACTAGGAGACCCACGTCCCTTATCGAACCTTCTAGAAATCACCCATCACCATGGTTACTGAAGTTTTGCAGCATGTACACCTTTGAGGCAGAGCCAGATGCCCGTTTATGATTTTAGGGGCTGTGAGCTTCTCACATCTTGTAAAGACCAAACGTGTGGAAACCGCTCACAGAATCGCTGTGGTGTAACCGCCCGCCGTAGCCAACCGCCCCGATCCAGGGTTCATATCATTAAACTAGCTAATAGTCTCACGCCTGCAGCAGAGGGGAACGGAATCCGAGGCTGAAATGTACACATAACCCCTTGCTCAGGCCTTCTTATAATAATATTTAGAGCAGGCCTAGCAAAAAAATATAAAATTCCTGTAGGTGAGCAACTCAGTTACATACAGGCCTATATACTCAGCATGGCATTTGGAGCAACAAGCGCCAGGTCCTCATTTGTATTTTCTTTTCTCCTCCTCCTCCTCCTCCTCCTCCTCCTCTTCCTCATCCTCCTTCCTCTTCCTCTTCCTCCTTCTCCTCCTCCTCTTCCTCTTCTTTTTCTTCTTCTAGGACTCTGGAGGTCAGACTCCAAGAAGGGTGAGGAGTAGGAGGACCCGGCTCCTGCCTCTTTCAGCTCCCATGAAACGCCCGCTTTCCCTGGCCCGCGCCCTGTGGGCCTCTTACCACTGCTCCCTCCCTGGCCCACCCACCTTCCTCTGATCTAGCCCCGTGCGGTGACACCTAACGCCCCACATAGTCTGACACCGTCACCCGCTACAAAGTCCTTCCTGCCATCATGCCTGCACAGTCCTTTCTCTGGGGCCAGGCGTGGTAATCCCAGTACTTGGGAGGCTGAAACAGGAGGATGGCAGGTTTGAGCCCAGCCTCAGCAACTTCATGAGACCCTGTTGCAGAATTTAAAAAAATAAAAGGGGATAGGAGTCTAGCTCGGAAGCAGAATGCCCCTGAGTTCCATTCCCAGTACTACTAAAACAACTGCAACAGTAGCAACAATAATAGTAATCCTTGTGGGGTGATCGATCCGGGGATCGGGATGTGGTATTGGGGGGAAGCCATCACCCTCCAACCGCTCCAGGCGATGACTGTGGAGCTGTGGGTTAGCGGGGGTGCTGCCCGGCATGGGTGTGGAGGGGTGTCCGGGGCTGGCCGTGTCCCGAACCTAGATCTCAGACCCGGTGACAGGGCTCGGACAGAGTTAACAACCGACCGGGCTGCACCCCAACCTAGTGCGCGCCACCGCCTGCTTGCTGAATGTTCCCGTGAATTTAAAATGAAGAAGAAAGGCAAGGCCGGGCTCCCTGCGGACGCCACACTGCCTGTGCCCACGCGTCCGTGCGCAGAGAGTGACGAGGCAGGACCCCACGGCGTGGGTCCCAGGGAAGGTGAAGCGTGGAGCAGAAGGCCAGCGCGCCGTTCTGCTTTATAACCCTCTCTGACTCCGTTTCATTTCGCCTGCAATGCCCGGGGAAATAATACCAGAACGTGAGTGGAAGAACTTATTTTTTTAGTGGGGCCCCTGACAGCCTCCGTTAGTGAGCCTTTTACAAGTATTTGCGGAAGACGAGCTCCTCCATCATTAGAACTCGCCTGTCCCCTCTCTGTCTTCCCAGGTCCCCGCCAGATGGCTGCCGGGGTGATGGGGCCGCGGGGATCTGGGGGCCACACGTTTCAGTGTGGGCGCTCGATGGCCTTGACTCTGCTCGGGCGTCTCCACTCTTCTTCAACGTGGCATTTACGGTTCTGGAAGCTCTGCAGTTTAGAAAACTGGGGTAGGTTTGTCGGAGGGACGCTCCACAGAGGTTCTCAAGATGTGATTGCTTTCCAAGGCCCGGCCTGGGCTGGCTCGCACACGGTGGGCGCCCAGCTCCACCCCACTCTCCCTTCCCTGGGGAGTCACAACAGCGTGACCCCTGACCTCGAGCCCTCCCCACCTCAGTGCCAGCAGCAAACTCAACGCCCCTGGGAGAGACCGAGCGCGCCCCTTGAAGCTCCTCAAGAAGGGTTCCCTCCCTCCACAAGGAACCAAAGTGTGTTCTTCACAGATTAACACCTCGAGGACAGGCCAGCTCATCTGGGCCCAGTGTCGAGTCAAAAACGAGGCCCTGGAGCAGGAGATCGTGTCGTGGAGACCCAGGGCCACGCCAGGGCATCCTGCCCGCATGCTGAGACGGCGCATTTCAGAACTGCTCGGAGGAGAAAGGAGGGCGGCTTCGCTTCGTTACAACCTCCCTGCAGCCCCGGAATGCCCGTGGCTTGCTAGTATTCCCAGTTTGGGAATGCTGAAAGGGACCAGTCAAGAGGTAGAACCCCAGGGAGCTGGGAACAGTCACTGATGGTCACAGAGGATGCTCACAGCCAAGGCCTCGTCCTCGGCGACCGGCCTCCTCTCGCTCCCTCTGTCTTCTCCTTCTCCCTTTTTCTTCCTTCTCTTTTTCTCCACGCCCCCCCCCCCAGCAAACCTACTGAGGTCCCCTCTTCTACCTTGAGCCAGCTGTGGGGTGTGGGACACACACCCCAACACCAGCTGCTGCCTCTAACAATACCTGCGGTGTGATGGAGCCCCGCCGGGTGCCAGAGCCGGGGCCCTCGGAACCTCCCCCTTCTGCGCTGATGATTATCGCGACTGTCAACACACCCCTCGCCCCGCTTCCGGCTGGAAGGCATCTGGATATCCATATCTAGCGGTGCTGTAAATTAGCACCGTGGATTTGGGAGGAAATCTCTCACCGCTTCCCTCTCGGAATGTCAATTTCTCCCGACTGGTGCTGTTTCTTTTTTGGCTGAAGCACTGGCGCAGGGGAGTGGAGTCGGAGGCTGCACGGTGGGAAGGGGGCAGGTGCTGGCCTGACCTGCTGCTGCGAGGCTGGGTGGAGTCAGCTTTCTGGAGCCTCAGGTCCCAAGGCGTCGCCATAGGCCTGGGTCTGGGTGCTGAGCAGAGGGTGGGGAGCTGCTACCCACAGGGCTTCCTGGAGTGATGCTGATGTCTGCGGGGCTGCACATAAACTTGTGGCACGAGGAAGTGGGTGCTGTCCTGGGGGACCTGCTCCCCAAGGATCCCATGCGGACGCTGCCTCCCTCTTGCTCTTCGGCTGTGAAACAGAACCGCCGCCCAAGAGCCGAGGTGGTCTCTGGCTTCTTGCTTAAGAGAAGACCGAGGAAAGTGAGTGATGGGTTGGCGTGTCAGCCCTGAGGGCTTTTGCTAGCCGAAGTCCTTGGATTCTGATTCCCCATCTATAAAATGGGCTAATCATAGCACTAGCTGCAGAGAAATCAGACCCAGCACTGTTGGTTTCCTGGGGCGGCTGTAGCAAAGTGTCATAAATTAAGCAGCCTAAAACAACAGCAATTTATTTTTTGACAGTTCTTTTAGAAGTCAGATGTCCAAACTCAAGATGCGGGCAGGGTGGGCTTCTGCCCCGGCCTATCCTGGAGTCTAGGGCCTGACTGACAGCCGCCCTGGACTTCCTGGGCTTGTGGGAGCCTCGCCGGGCCTCTGCCCCCGTCTCCACGTTCTCTGTAAGTCTCCGTGAGACTGACGATGAGAAGAACGTGGAGGTGGAGGTGTGCGCGGTGCACGGCGTCTGCGTGCTGAGGTGCTACCCGTGACGCTCGTGTCTGTGGTATGAGCAGGTGCATTAGCTGGGTGTAGGGTACAGGAGAGGCATGGGCGGCCATGGCCTGCAGTGTCCACGTGGCGGGCTGTGGAGTCTCGGTGTCTTTCTAAGTTGCCAGCTTCTGGGATGACAGAAGGAGGCTTGCCTGTTTGCCAGTTCCTCTCCTGTCACCTGCTTTCTGCATTAGTGACTTGGTCCCCGGATCCTCGAAGAGACTGTGACGGTGGACAGGTGTGGCCCTCCCCTCCTTCCCCTTGGAGGCCCTGGACTCGGGTGTGGGTGCTAGGAAGGTGCAGAGGGACTGTGGCCCGGCCATCTCCTGGGGGAACAGAGAGCCCCTCCGGATCCTTCACCTGGATCTTCTGGGAAGGGCCGGATGTTCACAGAGAGACGCTCAGATGGGAGGATTTCAAAATAAACACATTCTTCCGCGTGCAGATCTTGCTAGAGGCCTTTTTATGTAAAACCAGCTGTCTGTTCCTGGGCTAATTGTTAGTAAATTTTTGTTATTGGGGATTATGTTCCAGGTAGGTGATGATTATCTTTAATAATGTCCGTGTCACTCATTTATGACTGAAGGGGGGTACTGCGTGTGACAGCCGCTCCGAGTCTAATTAGGGAGAAGAAAAAAATCAGAAAAGTAAGGAGTTGGCAAGCTGGCATCTTTGAAACAAGCAATTAAAAGCAATCTCGAAGCCCGTTGCAGAGGGCCCTGTGCACTTCCAGAGATGGAGACGGGGCGTCGGTATCTGGGTAACGCCCCCTTGGCTCTACACCCCGGATGCAGGACACCTTCTCGTGGTGCTATGCAGGGCCCAGGCCCACTCCACCTTCTGTCTGCCCCGCACAGCTTGCCATGTTGTGGGCTCAGCGGCCTCTTGTCGGCGGGCCTGGGTAGAGCATGTCTCTCTCTCTCTCTGGCACAAACAATCCCAGAAGCATTAGCAGCTTCCCTGCAGGGATTTCCGGCCTGTTGCGTGAAATCAGGACGCCATCGCCTCTGCTTCCAGATTCATGTGCCAACCTGCATTTGTCAAACGCACCTGTTCCCTGACTGAGCTTTCTTGTTTATTTATTTATTTATTTTATTTTTGGACCACCTGGCTGTTTCTAACCCATTTAGGTTCATCCTTCACCACCCCCCACCACAGCCACCCCCTCACACATCCTTTTTCCACATCACATGCTGCTCCGTCGGGTTTCCTGAGCAGGATGTCCACTTGGCACCTCCAGGGTGAGCAGCCTGTGCTCTGTCTCCCGCCTGGCGCGCATGCTCCAGACCTCAGCTCTGTGACAGGCAGTGTCTGTCCAGTCGTTACATGTCTGTGTGCTGGCAGCCTGTCTCCACTGCAGGCCTGCACCCGCTCATAGCACTGGCCCCCCCAGTTCCGACACGGTAGAGTGGCTGGGGTCAGGCTAAGTCACCCCAAATCAAAGGCAAGGTCTTTTACCTCCTTGGCTAAATTTACCCTTACATTTTTTGTTTGTTTGTTTTCTTTAAGGCTATTACAAATGGAATTGTTTTCCAGATTTCTTTTTCAGTGAATTCGGGGTTGGCGTATAGAAAAGCGAATGATTCTTGTAAGTTGACTCTATAACTGGCTACTTTGCTGAATTTGTTTATCAGCTCTAGAAGGCTTCTGGGTGAGACCTTTGGATCTTCTAAGCATAGAATCATGCCATCTGCAAACAGATCATTTCCTTTCTTCTCTCCCAATTGTATCCCTTTAATTTCCTTCTCTTGCCTTATTGCTCTGGCTAGAATTACAAGTACGGTGTTTAAAAAAAAAAAAAAAGGAGCAGTGATAGCGGGCATCCTTGTCTCGTTTGTGATTTTAAAGGGAATTTTTTTCGGTTGTGCCCCATTCGGTAGGATGTTGGTTTGGGTTTATCATACGTTACCTTTATGATGTTGAGGTAAGTTCCTTCTGTCCCTATTTTCCTCAGGGTCTTTAACATGAATGGGTATTGGATTTTGCCAAACGCTTTTTCTGTATCTATTGAGGTGATCGCGTGATGTTTGCCCTTATAAGGACTGATATTATAAATTACATTTATTGACTTGTGTATGATGTGTGAGCTTCGCCTCCCAGGAATGAAACCAACTTGACCATGGTGTACAGTTTGCTTGAGGTGATTTCTAAATACACCGGATGGATCCAATTTTATTTTTGATTTGGAAACAGGGTCTTGCTAAGTTACTGAGGGCCTTGCTAGGTTGCTGAAGCTGACCTTGAATCTGCAATCCTCCTGTCTCAGCCTCCCAAGTGCTGGGATCACAGGCGTGTGCCACCACACCTGGCTACCATACATATATTTTGATATAAATTTTAACCAATCGAATGTAGGTAGATAGATACAGGTACAGATGAACACCTCACTGTGTTCTGGGGACATTGTGCATCGAATGAGATCAGTCCCTTCCAGGCCCTCTGTGTCTGCGCCATCTTTTGTTCCCTCTGGCAATGTTATCTCCTTCTATTGTACTTGTTTGTACTTCCTAGACTGTGGGTTCCTTCTTCTTCCTGGAGATGATAATAACATGGTGATAAGGATAGCTTGCATCCAGATACGGCTCTAAGTGCTTACTAGGAATCGACTCATTTAGCCTTTGCACACAGCCCTCGCGGGAGGGACCACATCACATCCCTCTCACAGACCCATCAAATGCGAGTCTCAGAGAGCAAATTCACCTTGCCCAAAGTCGCACCACAAGCAAGTGGCAGAGGCGGCCGCCTCAGCCCTGCAGCCATCTCCAGAACCCATACAGGCCCCAGCTGTTGGCTGCCTTGAACCTGCGATTTTCCAGGGATAGCAGCTTATTTACAGCAATCTGTGAGCCAGACACTCCAGAGTACAGCACCGGCGCTGACTCTAGCGAGGCACCTCATCCCCGTGCCTCCAGTACCACGGACGTATTTGTGTATCGGGTGGATGGATCGGTGGGTGGATGGGGCCTGGGTAGACATGCAGAGAGGTGGCTAGGTGAGTGGGCAGGGGCATGGATATACAAATAGATGGATGGATGGGTGGACGGATTGATGGATGGATGGATAGATGGATATATGAATGGATGGATGGATGGTGCATGGATAGAGGTACAGAGGGATGGCTAGGTGGGTGTGTGGGTGCATGGATGTGGATGCAATAGATGGATGGATGGGTGGATGGGTAGATGGATGGATGGATGGATGGATGGATGGATAGATATATGGATGGACGGGTGGATGGATAGATGAATGGATAGATATATGGATGGATAGATGGGTGGATAGATGGATGGATGGATATATAGATGGATGAATGGATGGATGGATGGATGGGTAGATGGATGGATGGATGGATGGATGGATGGAGTTTTCAAATAGTAGCACCTGTGTAGCCTCTCTCTGAGCGTGTCTGCTGGTTGGGTCTGAAGGTGAGCAATTCCCTGAGAAAGGACTCAGCATCCTAGAGAGCCCAGTGCAGCTTGGGACCATATTTCTCACCTAGAGATACCTTTAGGACATACTCGTGGGCTCACAGCAGAGATCCCGAGTCCACAGCTCTCCAGCGGGCCTGGAGTTTCATGCAGGTTCCCAGGGAGGCTGCCGTGCTGTCGGGGTCCATTCTGAAGGAGGAGGACCCTGGGTCATGCGGCACCTTGGGCTGTATCTCATGCCCCGACAGCCAATGTTTCCCCAACCCCTCTGTCAATGGGAGACTGAGCAGAGATAATGCTAGGAGAATGATTTCCAGGGCAGGTCTTCAGGGCTCGGCGGAGCGGGTGCGCGTGCTGGGAGGGGCGGTCTGTTTTGCAGCAGGCTCCCTGGATCCTGAGTCCGCACTCAGCTTTGAAGCCCGGCTCATCAGCGTGCCAGGCGGCCTCTGCCTCCGGGCCATTTATAGTGCCGAAGCTTGTGAAGCTAAAACAGTTTGATGTGTAATTGCAGGAGGAAATGGGAAACCTGCTGAGCATGGCAGGATAGAGTGGCTTATCACCCTTCATGTGCAGCCGCTGCTTGCTGGAATTGCCAGCAGATCCGCGCCATCGACAGAACGGTGACATTTTTCATGGGCCGCCGTGTTCTGAATCAACACTGCAGCGGTGCGATTAGAGGGGGAGAGGAAGGAGAGAGTCCTGGCCTCGACGTGACAGATCAGCACCGCGGCCGCCTCCCTCCTTATTACCTGCTGTCTCCTGTGATATGCAAAGCAGCCGAGCCAGCCACACGACACCCGCACATTACCTGAAAATTGAATTTTATTTGGTGGCCTGCATATAATTTATAACGCACCTCCCATGCACTTCGGTTCTCATTTAGCTAAAAGTGTATTCTTTATTTCCTACTGGCCGGGAAACAGAGAGAGAAACCCAGATGTTCCCGAGTGCCTGTGGTCCCCATGGTCCGGGCTCCCTGTGCAAGGAACAGGTGCCCAGCTGCTCTGCCCTTCTCGGGCAAGAGTTTCCATCCTGAATGCCCGGAGATGCTCAGAGCGCGGCCGCCATCAGCCTTAGCAGGAGTGTGTCGGGGGCAT
>PVLC010049555.1:0-10398 GCA_004027655.1 Graphiurus murinus | reverse complement strand
TATTTCCTTACTACACAAGTCTCTGTTGCCAAGCAGAGTGGTCTCCTGCTGGTACAGCTTGTTAACTTAAGGTCATGGTGAGAGCTGCTCCAAAGGAACCCTGCTGGAAGAGATGGATCCAGCTGCAGCCACAGGGTCTGGCTGGGTCGTCTGGGCTGCAAGTACCTGTCCAGCATCTAGTGAAATGTTGACCACTTTCTTTTTTTTTTTTTTTTTTTTTTGCGGTACTGGGGATTGAACTCAGGGGCATTCTACCTCCGAGCTATACCCCCAGCCCTATTTTTTATTCTTTATTTTGAAACCGAGTCTCACTAAGTTGAGGAGTGTCTCACTAGGTAGCTGAGGCTGGCCGCGAACCCGGATCTTCTGGTCTCAGCCTCCCGAATGCTGGGATTACAAGCGTGCGCCACCACGCCCGGCTATTTGACCACTTTCAATGGTGGTCTGTAGTTGCAAACTTCACAACAATCCACAGTTTCTTCCTGGAGGTCTCTGGGAGTTGCAGTGCTAGAAACTGCCAGCACCATTGTGGACTGGCCAAGATCTTCTTTTGTTTTGTTTTGTTTTGCTTTTCGGGTTCTGGAGATTGAATTTATGGGCATTTTACCCCAGAGTTACACATTCAGCCCTATTTTTCATTGTTTATTTTGAAGCATGGTCTCACTAAGTTACAGAGGGCCTGAAACATGTGATCCTCCTGTCTCAGCCTCTGAAGTACTGGAATTACAAGCATGCTCCTCCGCTTCTCGCTCATACATGTATTTTTTAAAAAGGAAAAAAAGTGAGAGGAGAAAAATGGAAAGACATAAAAAAAAAATCCAAAGGTGAAAGATGGGTAAAACTATTTAAAAATTAGGACAATTTTTTTTCCTTTTTGCAGTATTGGAGATTGAACTCAGGGGCATTCTACCTCAGAGTTACACCCCTAGTCCTATTTTTCTATTCTTTATTTTGAAACAGGGTCTCACTAAGTTGCAGAGGGCCTCAGTAAGTTCCTGAGGCTGGCTGTGAACCCAGATCTTCCTGTCTCAGCCTCCCAAGTACTGAGATTACAATCATGAGCCATCACACCCAGCTAGAAGTTTTTAAAGTTTGGTAAGAGATTATTTTTTCATGAAACATATAAATGTAGTATTGAGTTTAAGCGATTTGTCGAATGCTATCCAAAGTACCTTACTGTTTTGGTATTGGATAGGAGCATCAATATTACATTTTATTTGGTGTTTATTATCATTGTTTGATAGAATAATCAAAGAGTAGAAAGACATGATTTTTTTATATTTACACATATTATATATATATATATATCATATAAATTTATACATATATATGAATTTAACAGCTTTTAGACTTCCCAAATGCATAAAATCATCTCATTTTATAATGCCAATTTAATGACAGCAATATATTTTACATTACTGCCATGTCATTGCTTTATAAATTTAGGTATAACTATTGAAATATAGCACATTTTTTAAAGACTCATGTGTAATAGTTTTACAAATTATTACAACTATGTCTATTATATAGTTGTCTTGATTAACATACTTTAAATAATTTGCTATTTCTAGTTGTGTATTCATTACCTTGGAACTAAAATCATTTAGTACCTGGATTGTGAGGAGATAAGCTAGAAATATATTTCATATTTAAAATAAAATGGATTTAAAATTTTCTATCTGATTTGTCTATATAAACAGTTAAATGGAATGTTTCTTTTAAGAAGATTTTGCAATATTTGATAACTTAAGGTTGAAGGAATGTTTCATCTTGCAAACACTAATTCTACATTTCCAGGACAGTGAATATTCCTGAAAAGAACAATATCTAAATGTTCAGAAATTAAAGATAATGCCCATGATAAATATAAAGACATATACCAAAACACATCATCTACATTGTATGTAAATTCTCTACTGTTTGCAACCACATAAATACAGACTTATAGACTTCTAGGACAAATCAAAATATAAACTGGTTTCCTCTTCTTCCTAAGACAGGATACACATACTCTTTATTGAATAATTTTCATGCTGCTAAACATTAACATCTATTGAGAAAATTAAAAAAAAAAAAGGTAGTGCATCTTTGAGACTCCTTTGAGGTTTTCTTTTACATGGTGTGTCACATTAATGCTACCCTACAGGGAAATAATCAAAGAACTTTAATATAATACTGTGGTTCAGAAAGGAAACATGACAGCAGTACATTACTGCAAATTGAATTTAATGAGCTTCTTAGCACTAGGAGAGTGACTCTTTGAAACAGAAGCTATTCAATTGAGATCATTTTGATTATAATTAAATCATTTTACATTTACCACAGGGACAAGTTTAATCTTAATTAGACACTTCTACAGGAAGGTGAAGCCACATGATTTATATTTTCTTGATCACATAGTGAACTCTTCATAATGTAAAGGATAAAAACAGTATGGTGGCCCTTTTAACAGAAAATAGGAGTAAGCATTCTCAAGGTTCTTGGAGAAGATGAATTGAATAAAGCAATATCAGGGTCTTGAGTTTGAAATGGATAGCTGCAATGCATAACTGGATGAATAAGCAATAATAATATCTATTTTATTTTCTATCCCGTGCCATTTCCTAAAATAGTAAAATCAAGTTTTGTGTAAAGTATTATTAAATTAAGTGATAGATAACTTATTAAATGGATCCAGTAACTATCCCAATTTTAATAAAAAGTGTACTTGAGTTGGATTCTGAAGACAATTCAAGCACTAATTCTGTCATTTGCTAGCCTTTTGATCTTAGTCAAATAACTTAATCTCCCTGGACCACATTTCCTTTTCCCCAAAGGCAACACTAATAGCTTCCTCTTAGAGTTAGTGTGATAATTACGAGATACAAATGTGAAATTACATTGCAATCTAGGTTGATATACAAGCATATCAGAGTAATATTAATGAAAATATGTTGATTATGACATTTCCTTAAATTTTGCTTCACAGTGCTAAGATTTTACCTTATTATGCATTCTCATTTCCCACAATATGTGGAGGTAAGTGAATATTACAATGAAAGGAAAAATGCAATAAAAACAAATGTGTATTTCTATAATTGATGTTTTCCCAACCATGATAAAACCAAAGGTGTCTCATGTTTAAACAAAATGACAGGACAGGAAAGTGGATACATCCAGGGATTTCTTGAGGACTAATCTACTTTGTGTTAGATATAAGCTCTAAGTTTTAGTTATGTTATCTTCAATCATCTAAGACATTCAATCATTTCCTAGAAATTGAAACATTTAAAAACCCTCCCTCCTTTTAACTTCACATAAGAATGACTATTCAAAAATGACATGGAGGGCATCCAATAGGAAAGAATAGATAATGTTCTGAATTTTAAAGCCATTATAACAAATTTTTCCTTTTTACTAAGAAGCTTTGTCATTTAAAAAAGAAAGAAAAAACTACTTTCCAACTAAATCATAAATAATAATCTTTCTTTTTTTTCTGTGTATTTAATTTAGAACTCTGTTTTAATTATTAGGTACCCCAGTAAGATATTTTTGTAATAGTGGTAGATTTGTTGTAAATATCACACATATTAAAATATTTGGATTCCTTACTAGGCTGTCAATCATTGCAAGGGATATCAACTCCATCAATATTCTTTAAGGGAATATTTATGTGAATAACAATTGTGTGTGTGTGTGTGTGTTGTATCATAATGCATAGCATAGAATTACATACTTTTTTTTTTTTTTTTTTTGCGGTACTGGGGATTGAACTCAGGGGCATTCTACCTCCGAGCTATACCCCCAGCCCTATTTTTTATTCTTTATTTTGAAACCGAGTCTCACTAAGTTGTGGAGTGCCTCACTAGGTAGCTGAGGCTGGCCTCGAATCCGGATCCTCCAGTCTCAGCCTCTTGAATGCTGGGATTACAAGCATGTGCCACCATGCCTGGCTAATTACATTTTTTTGAATAAATAAATAAATTAAATGTTTAGCTCTGCTGCTAGGTGGTGAAATGAGTACTGTGGAAATTTCATCATATTTTTATTAATCTAAAGTCAGAGGCATGGCATTGGCAAAAATGCACCAGAATAGGTTTATGCTAATGCCCGTCATTTACTTACTATGTGAGTTTGAACAGACTATACATTGCATTCATTTCTCTTAGTTTCTTCATCTTAATATTGAACAGGTTAAACATGAAAAATGCGTTATCTTCCTATTTAAATGATCAAAGCCTTGACTATGTGAGAATACCAATGCCAATCTCAATATCATATATGGGGAAGGGGAAGGAATGGGAAGAGAGCTGGGGGGAAGCTTACTAAGTTGTCTGTGCAGGTATATCACTATCACTCTGAACTACCTTATCATGTGAAACTGCAATTCACCAATAAAAGCATATTAAAAACAAACAAAAATTCCCCCAAAAATGATCAAAACCAAGACTAGTAGGTTTTCTGTAGCTACCAATGACAGCATTTCCTCTGCAGGGCTAAATTATCATTGTTTAACTATATGGTGTGTTTTACCAGAGATGGCCTGATACCTTTAATTTGTAGTTCATTTCTAAGAAATTATGTAACAGATCTATGGTTACAGAGAGAGTGAAAATGATTCACTCTTTGTTTTCTGCAATCATTAGTGTGAGACATTCTTGGAAATATTTTAAAGTTCCCCAAAATTCGAATGTTTCTAAAGAATAGTGTTGAGTAGAGTAGGAAAGCCAAGGCTTTAATTTGATTCTGTTTGCTGAATATGTTTGTCTGTGGCAGAGAGTATGGTTGGGGACTCTTCCATGAAAACCTGCTTGTGGTATTCTTTGACCCATTTTCCTGTTAGTTTTTGTTTTATTTTCTTTTTCCTTTTTCCAAGAACTTTCCATTTCTTGTTCTAATCCTCTCATTTTCCTCCATGCTCCTCTTAATGTGTGGATGAATGAGCAGGGACAATATGTAAGGCAAGACTAGTCAGGATTTGAACTGGGAAAAAAGCAAAAAAAAAATATTTTCTCTGAGTCGCTGGCTTCACCATAACAGGACTTTTCTGCAAAATTCAAGAATTGAAAGTATAGAGAATACAATTACAATAGGACCCCCTTATCAACAGTATCACTCTCTGTGGTTTCAATTATACAAGGACAACTTCAGTGGAAAAATGTTAAATGGGATATTCTAGAATTACACAATTCATGAGTTTAACTTGCACACTCTTCTGAGGAGTACAGTAAAATCTCAGGCTATCCTGTATCATCCCACTCAGGATGTGAATCACCCTTTTTTTCAGCATAACTGTACTTTATACACTACCCTCCTCCCATTAGACATTTGTAGCCACTTTGATTATCAGATCAACTGTCTTGGTATTGAAATATTTGTGTCCAAGTATTTTACTCAATAATGGCCTCAAGGTACAAGGATTTCCTGTTTTTCATCTTTTGCTACTTATTTATTTATTGTATATGCTTTTATTGGTGCATTATAATTATCCATCATAGTGATATTCAAAGTGATACAAAAATACACATATACATTCAGCACTTTATGTGTCTCCCTCTGGATTCCCCCACCAAATATGTATTAGTGAGATCAGTAGTGATACCTTCATATATGAGCATGGGATTATTTAAGCTGTTTCCTTCATCTGTTTTTTCCCTCCTACTACCCTCTCCCCAACCCTCTTTCACTATTCTACTGATCTTTCTCCTCATTTATCTAAAGTCTCTTTTCTGTTTCCTTATTTCTATCTATCTTCTACAATGTGAGAGAAAACACAGAACACTTGACTTTCTACAACTGGTTGATCTCACTTCCTTCTTTGCTGATTATGTATACTTGATTTGTTTTCTCTAAAAAATGGTATTTTTTCATAAAAATAAAATACTATTTAAGAATTATACATTCTTTACTTAGAAAATAATATTTTGTATCCAAATAATAGTTTGCCACTTTGAAAGCATTGCCACATACACAATATTGTTATATCTTATTTTATCTTATTTTTCAATTTGAGAAACAGTATTATTATCCATATAATAGGTACACAGATTATCCTCATAATATATATATATATGTGTATATATATCCATTATTATATACACACGTGTGTATATATACATATGTGTTTACATACATATATGCACACATACACACATATACATACTATTGGTTAAAATGAAAAAATAGTGTTTCAGAAGAACATAAAACTAAAATGCAAATATGCTATTACAATACTTCCTATCTTGGTAAAATGCTCTGTATAGGACAGTTACTTCTTTTTTGACTACATTTATTTTTATTTTTATTGATATAATTTATTTTTGTCTTTACAATAACCACTGTACTTCCCAGCCTTAACAGCCCTGTGACTCTTATTCCCTAAGGTTCAGCCCATTTTATCCTTGATATTTTGCCATCTCAATTACCCCAAATCTGACAGGTGTGAACTAAACTGATCATATACTTTTCTTCTGCATCTATATCCCCAGCCCCTAGAGACTCAGTTCAATGTCATTCATTCATGAGGTCTTGCTGAACCTGCCAGTTACTACATTTTAGATAATGTTTTACTCAGCTTTGTTCCACCAAGGCATCTGACATGCATACATTTGTTGAATAAATGAATAAATGAAGAGTCCACTGGGCAGAAACAAATTATATGTAAAATATAGGAAATGCAGCTTTTTTTTTCATGATAGATGAAAAGCCGAGGCTCAGACAATGTTAACTAATATTCAGGATGTCAGATAAAATAGCTAAAACATAAGCTTCTTCACTCCAAACTTAGTGTGCTTGCTCAGCATTCTAATACTGGAAACTATGGGACAATAAGAAGCAAATAAGTAAAGAATCATTAAGTCTCTTTCCAGATATTTTTCACTCTAGAGAAAATATGGTTGTTGATTAATTCATGTAAATATTTGTAATCATTCCCCATGTGACTTTAGTAAGTGGAGATCTTTTTTGTCATTGTTGTTGTTTCCATTTCTTATAAAGCTCATGGAAAAGAACTTAGTTAAGGATTAGAGCAGAGAACAGCTGTCGTGTTCATAGGTAGAATCACCCTCCAAAAGTGCCCACTTCCTAATCACTGGAACCTGTGAATTTATTACCTTAAGTAGAAAAAGGACTTCAAAGATTACATTAAATAAAGGAAATGGAGAAGAAGGAATTATTCTAGATTTCACAGGTGATCCCAGTGAATTATGTACCCTTTTGAATAAAAGAGTGAAGGTTAGAGGAGATATGGTGACAGGGTAAGAGTAATGCAGTTAAAGGAACCATAGCCCGGGAATGTGAGAAGCTTCTAGAAGCTAGCAAAGGCAAAGAAGTGGATTCTTCCTTAAAGCTTCCCAAAAATAAAGCAGACCCTGCTGATGCTGTGACTTGAGTCCTCTGAGAACAGTTTCAGATTTCTGGCCCCCGGAACTACAAGATAATAAATTTGCAATTTATTATTTTTTAAATAAATTTTAATTTATTAAAAGAGAAACAGAAATTTAATATCAGGATATTCCTTTTTCCCTTAGGCTGGAAGTTTTCTGTATTTCCTCTATGTCAGACTTTATAAACTAATGCTCCTCACACATTAACAATCAACAGACATGAGCTCTCTGCCTATTGAAACTTATGTTCTAACATATGAAGACAATACACACATAAATCTACATGAATTTATCAGAGAGGATGAATGCTATGGAAAAAGCAGAAGTGATCCAATTAAGTTGAATATGATTATCAGATTATGAAATCAATACATGGAGTCAACACATGGAAAATACCCTGCTTTGCAAGGTGCCTCACTGGGATCTCCATGATTGCCAGCATAATGGGTTATTTCTTTCATAGAGTTCCCTTAGCCTTTTGGACTCACTTCTTTATTGTATTGCACTAGATAAAGTTAGACCATGATTTATTCAAACAGAGAAAGCACATGTGGTGATTTGTTGTTTACTGTGTTACTAGAATGTAGTGTCCGCACAATAGATATTCAAGAAGAATGACAAGGAATGAAGAGGTGTGAGTGAAATTAGAAAATAAAAATACAAAAAGAAAGGCAAGAGCAGCTGTGAAGAAGAGAGGAAGAAAGTAGGGAGAGAAAGAAGCTATGATAACAGAAGAAAGTAAAGAAGACTGATATGCAATAGCAGAGTTAGGTGGCTGAACTGGATCCATCTTATCTTCATAAACAAGCCAACCTCCATCAGTTTGTGCACTGTAATGCTCATGAGGCAGTCGTTCTGTGCTGCAACTCATAGGTGTGACATTACATTTGTTTTATTGGCTGCTGGAGGTATGTTGTCTACTTAAACAGACTGTCCCCATTAGCCTAAGACACCTAGCTGTAGCCTTGCAGCACTGGGAACTTGACTTCTAAAGGGTTTCTGTATTGCCATGGGAGTCAATAAAACAAAAACAGCATCATCAACAACACCACTCTCTGGCACATGCAGGGCAATGCATTATGAGTGTACAAATACAGATACAGCATTTAGCTGACATTAGCTCTAGCAAATAGGAACTCTTTCTCTGAATTATACTCATCGGTGGACTGTAATTGATTGCAGCTCTCAAATCATTTATTTTATAAAACTCAATAAAAGAAAGTGATGAAAATGTGCCAGATGATTTCCACAGAGGGTAACCATGAAAGAGTTAGGAAAGAAAGCAGCCTCGATTAATATCCACCATTTGTTTCTTCAAATGTGACCTCAGTCTTTGATGGAAAATTGTTCGTTTCTCCTTGGCAATTCCACACCTAATGGGTGAAGCAAATTTCCCTGATGTTGTGTTTATCTCACTCTTGCTTTTATTTCCTTTGATAAAGACCTATTGGTATTAAAGATTGCAGGGGGTTTATTTTATATTGAGCTTCCAGTTCAATTACTTCCAGCTACATCGGTACATGGCAGAAGAGAGCTTCAGAAGCTAACAGTGCTAGTATGCATTGCCTTCTATCTCCCAGGTAGCAAATGCAATTGTTTTGTTTTTCACGGTCTCAAAATGACTAGATATCAGCAGCTTACACCCTGCAGGGCAAATCAGGATGCAGCATAAAGTGTTTAGAATTGCTATGTTGGCATTGATAGCAGAACAGTAATAACAGAGTGTGTCTGGACACAATAGGACTTTTGGCATTGTCAACTGCTCACTCTATGGTAGAGAACAGACTGTGTCATTGTGTCAGTTCAGATCACTTTTTATTTTCTTCCTTTTTCTTGACCTGGAGAATTATTTAAGGATGAATTAACTCCTCCTTCTTTGCTATGGATAGGTCATGATTCAATAGCTGGTTCATGCTATGTAGCTCAAAGATGGCTCTTTCTAATAATCCCTCTTCCCAAAAGGTTTTCATGTTTATCTGGCTCTCCTATTTTCTGAGGCATTGTGGTAACTTCCTAATTGTATTTGGTAGCTAATGAAGTCATGTGCTGTACTTCCTGAAGGGTGGAAGTAAGAAAAAAATGTACAGAAAGTCTGTTGTTTACCCCATTTCTTGAAGACACATCCTTGCCATAAACATAGACATACTTTGGTTCATTTATAGCTTTTTGAATTGGTAACTTCACTGATGCATTTTTAGCTATTGAGATTGGTACTGATAATTTTGTATACATGCATAGTATTATTTGAATTGTTTCTTCCATCAAGTCTCCTTTCTACTCCTCCTTTCCTTCTATTATCCTACATCTTTCTATTTTTTATGCATTTTCTCTTCTCAAACTCCATTGTTTGCGATGTGACCAGTTTAGTCAGCCATCTAGGTTTTTATTCTATCTTATTTGTTTACATTCTATTTCTTCAACATATGTGGAATGGATAAATAGCTTTTGTCCAATGCTATACAATCACTTATCTAGCCTTGTAACTGAGGTTTTATGTATATAAGATTGCAGAAGATTACATGTGCAGAAAATAACAATGATCATGGTACATTCCACAAAAAATCTCTAAGATATCCTAGGAAAAATATTCATTGGCTGTGATATTATGGAAGATTGTCAATTTAACTTTCTGTTTTAATCTCATAGTTGTGCTGTATAGAAAGTATTTGCCTCTATTCTAATTCAACACAAAAAGTGTATATTGCTAACTTCTCATGTATAACATTTATAGATAAAATTCTTCCCATGTCATGAATGCATGTCGATTAAAGGAAGTATACAGTATGGTGGTATGAGCATTAACCTATACATATAATTTAAGTAGGCGTGCATACAGATTTATTCATCTAAGTCTCAACAATTAGCAAAGAAAGAAAATGACTGAGATAATATAGCATAGCAGGCTTTTGCATGAAGTGATTATGTTCAGAGAGTTTCCTTACCTCCCTAAAACTTTTCATCATCCAACCATGAATAAAGAGAATTCCTTAAGGTCTACTGTTTATAATTGGCTTCTACAATAAAGGGCTTTTCC
>PVLC010049554.1:0-10274 GCA_004027655.1 Graphiurus murinus | reverse complement strand
TTTTTTTTTTTTTTTTTTTTGTGGTGCTGGGGATTGAACTCAGGGGCATTCTACCTCCGAGCTATACCCCCAGTCCTATTTTTTATTCTTTATTTTGAAACAGGGTCTCACTCAGTTGTGGAATGCCTCACTAGGTAGCTGAGGCTGGCCTCGAACCCGGATCCTCCAGTCTCAGCCTCCCGAATGCTGGGATTACAAGCGTGCGCCACCACGCCCGGCTTGTTTTTATCATTTCTAAGGGACCTTTGGAGACAGTGGTCCGATGTGTGCAAAAATCCAAAACTGTATGAATGTATCACTTTGAGTCTCACTATGATGTATAATCATAGTGCACAAATAAAATTATTTTTTAAAGCACAAAACAACATGTACACACACACACACACACAGATAGTAGAGTGATCATGTGACTATAACTTAACACTGGATATCCTAGGTAGTAAGGAAATGCTTATTTATCTTTACTAATTTTTTACAATAAGTATGTTTTACCCTTGTAATTATAAAGAAAACAAGTTGTAGATATGTTTGTGAGCAACTTTTTTTTAAAAGAAATAGCTGGGAGCAGTGGCATGGCTATAATTCCAGTACTTGGGAGGCTGAATAGGAGGATCACAGGTTCAAGGCCTGCCTTGGCAACTTAGTGAAATCCTCAGCAACTTAACAAGACTCTGTTTCAAAATTTAACATATATATATATATAAAGGACTAGGGTGTAGTTCAATCTCCAATATATATATTTATTTATATTCTCACCATTTGACTCTCCAGATTTCTAGGCCCATAGAAAATACATATGTGTGTATGTGTTTATATGTATTTATATTACACATATTTATATGTAAATATATTTACATGTATATATACATATATACATGAAAGAAATGAAGACTTTGTTTTGTGCAGATAGAAAGCACGTGTGTACACCTAAGCAGAAATGGCTGTTTTCAGCTGGTTCAGTAACTGTCCTTCTCCCTATCATGCAGTGCAATGCAAACCATTTACATGCACACACTAACTTTATTTGGGATCCTCAGCAAAATTAAATCAAGCAGATGCAATATTTACTAAGCCTTTGCTATGTGCTGTGCTAGGTAACATAACCCAAGGGGGCTGTCCAGCCCAGGGTGGACCTCAAGAGGGGACAGTAGCGGAAGGTCGGCTCCGAGTTGGATCCACCCAACAAGGGCCAGCGTGCTTTGTACTAGAGGGTCCCCAAGAGACTGGGTAAGTTCTGGGCCTTTTTCCAGGTGTTCTAATCTCTGAAACTATAAATGTCATGTCACCCATTTAATCAGATTCTGAAAGGGCTTCTTGGCAGAAAAATATGGGAACTACCGTGGCAGATCAACTACAAAGACAAAACCAGTTTATTGGTTCAGCCTTCAGAAGAAACACTAGATGAAACTAAAATTTGCTGTAAGAAAAATGTGATAAATCTAGTATTACTTAAAAGCTTCTAAAGCAATGGCAAATAATGATAATAATAAGTTGCATACCTCTTCCACGTGCACAACTTCTGCCTCGTGACTTCAAAGAAAGCTCCTCGAGTCCAGGGGGAGACGCGCAGCTCTGTTGAGGAGATATTTATGGGGCTGTTATGGCGCCTAGGATGTTCCTATTATACTCACCATTTGACTCTCCAGATTTCCAGGCCCATAGAAAACAGAAGACTTGAGGCATTTTAAAAGGGGGGGGGGTGCCTTTTCCTATAACACACATGACCAGGTTCACATTGTTGGCATTGATTTTGAACTCTCGTCATTAATTCTACTCATCTTGTGTCTCATCCGTGGACAGAACTGGAAAAGTCCTTCAAGAGGCATTAGGTATAGAAAAGAGCTGGTAGCTATGTCCCTAATTAAACAAATGTCACCAAAGCATGTCATGTGGGGCTTACACAATGGAGTTTAGCAGAATAAGCGAGATCTGATAACCTGCTGTGGAGGGAGGAGGTTGGTTCCTTCAGTCCTGAGTAAGGCCTGAAGAGATCATAGCATTCATTTACCCACCTCCAACCACTTATTCGCCCCCAACTTGCAACCATACAAAAGCCAGATGCAGTGCCAGAAGCAGCCAAGTCTCCCCAATCACCCAGTTTGAGCATGACATCCATGAATTTAATGGAATTTTATTACAAAGAAATACATGTGGGAACTTCCTTTCCTATATTCTGCATTCCTTGTGTTCTTTTCCTACCTTAAGATGAGGTCATATAATTATGGAAAATGTTTCCCCTTCAAAGATTTTTGTAGCCTATTTTGTGTATCAGAGGAGAAAAAAAAAATGAGTGAGTAATGTTTTCTTTAGGATATGGCTGTTCTAAATCAGATATGGTGGCACATGTCTCTAATTCCAGAAACTCAGGAGCCTGAGGCAACAGGATTACAAGTTCGAAGCCAGATTGGGCAGTTTAGCAAGACCCTGTCTCACAAAAGAATAAAAAAGAAGATACAGGCTGGGCATGGTGGCTCACGTTTATAATTCCAGTATTTTAGGAGGCTGAGACAGTAGGATCGAAGGTTCCCAGCCAGTCTCAGCAACTTAGTGAGGCCCTCTGCAACTTAGTGAAAACTTGTTTCAAAATAAAAGATAAAATAAAATAGGGCTGGGGGGTCTAGCTCTGAGGTAGAATGCCCCTGGGTTCAATCTCCAGTAGCACCACCACCGCCAACAACAACAACAAAAAAGATAGAATTCTAAGATATATTTATATATGCATACTTTTATTGAAGACTTCAGTTTTTCTTTTGTTCTATAATTTATCATTTTCTTTATTTAATATTTCATTTTTATAGTAGCTCCAGACATTATGTCATTCTTACATATGCTAAAAATATGGGCCATTTCTTATGAAATCATATTGCTACTAACACACCCAACAAAATTATTGATATTTCCCTGGTATCATCCCAAATTTAGGTACTGTTTGAATTTCTATGAATATTTACAAATCATTGTGTAATCCAAAGTTCACACACTACTTGGTTATTATAGCTCTTAAGTATCTTAAAATCTTCTTCTGTCTTCTTGCCATTGACTTACAGTAGTTTTTTTGTTTTTGTTTTTGTTTTTTTTGCGGTACTGGGGATTGAACTCAGGGGCATTCTACCTCTGAGCTATACCCCCAGCACTATCTTTTATTCTTTATTTTTGAAACCGAGTCTCACTAAGTTGCAGAGTGCCTCACTAGGTAGCTGAGGCTGGCCGCAAACCTGGATCCTCCGGTCTCAGCCTCCCGAATGCTGGGATTACAAGCGTGCGCCACCACGCCCGGCCTTACAGTAGTTTTTTAATCTACCAGATTTAGAGCAGAGATACCAATTCATGAATTTTTTTGGGGGGGGAGGGGGGTACTGGATCCTAAACCCAGGGGGCACTCTACCTCTGAGCTACACTCCAGTCCTTTTTTATTTTATTTTTTATTTTGGGACAGGGTCTTGCTAAGTTACTGAGGCTGTCCTTAAAACTGTGATTCTCCTGTCTTATCCTCCCAAGTAAGTACTAGGATTACAGATGTGGAACCACCACGTCAGGCTCCCAACCCACACACCTTAAGAGAAATCCTTTAAAGTAGCTAGAACCTAAAAAAAGGAACAAAGACTATGAGTAATAAGCCTAAGAAAATCTGAGATTGAATCCTCATCTCTAATTTGTTATCTAATTATCTTGATATTAAATGTTCTTAACGTGTGTGTGTATGTGTGTGTGTGTGTGTGTCTCAAAAGGTAAGTATGGTAGAATGCTATAAATATATGTGGTTTCAAAAAATGGACTTAGCTATTTAATTTTGCAAAAATTTTGTTAATAAAATTTACTATATATTCCACAAAGACAAGGTTGGGTCTGTCTTATTCATCAAAATATTCCTAGTGCTTGGCAGAGCCTGGCATCGTTTAATGCTCAAAGAATGTTTGTTGAATGAATGAGTGAATAAATGAGTATGTATTGTATTTCACCAAAGTGTGACAAAGCATTGAGTTTGAATAGCACCTCACCCTTAACAGATCTCCTGTGTATAGCCTCTCATTTGATCATGCAACAACCACAGAAGACAAATACTATAATCCCCACTTAACAGACAAGGAAACAAGATGGAAATCATTATTCAAGCATGTGTTAGGCATAAATAACAGTGAGACTAGGTCCCAGGGTGTTTGCATTTCATCAGCTGTCTAATTCTTTACACAACTCGCCCACTCTGTTAGGGCAGACATGCTTGGTACTTTACAACTTGCAAAGCCTCTTAGATCATTTGGTCTCTGCAGTAACCATTCAATGTAGGAGCGATCATCTCAACTTTAGAGATGAAGAAACTAGGTTCAAGCCACATGACTCCTAAGACGAAAAGACGAACCTGACCCTAGATTTTTCTGACTTTAAATATACTTTGGTTTTACCACTGTCTGTCTTCTGCCTCCTTCCACTGTGCAGACACAAGTCCTTTGTCTTTCCCACTTCCCAGAGCAAATTCATGTATGTACGGGTAGCCATGGCTTGTTGTGGACATTTAACTGGTCAGTATTTTGGATACCCCTTATTTCTAACAGGAATCAAGAAACAAATTTAGGAAATTTTGCTTTTTCCTCTGACATAAATTATTATGCATCTAGCTGGGCGTGGTGGTGCACGCTTGTAATCCCAGGACCTGGGAGGCTGAGACCAGAGGATCCAGGTTCATGGCCAGCCTCAGCTACCTAGTGAGGCACTCTGCAACTTAGTGAGACCCTGTTTCAAAATAAAGAATAAAAAATAGGACTGGGGTTATAGCTCAGAGGTAGAATGCCCTTGAGTTCAATTCCTAGTACCGCAAAAAAAAAATTATGCATCTAAGATGAGTAGCTGTTGAAGAGGCTGATATGAAGTAATTTATATTTCTAAAGCCAAGTAAGAAAAAATACCTAAACTGGACATGGTGACGCACATCTGTAATCCCAACACTTGGGAGCCTGAGACAGGAGGACTGTAGCTTTGAGGCCAGCTTCAACAATTTAGTGAGACCCTGTTTCAAAATAAATAATAAAAAGGGCTGGGGTGTAGTTTGGAGGTAGAATGCCCCTGGGTTCAATACCTAGCATGAGAGGAAAGAAGGAAGGAAGAAAGGAAGGAAGGAAGGAAGGAAGGAAGGAAGGAAGGGAGGGAGGGAAACCCAGCATTAGAAAATGGTTGGGGAGGCAACAGTTGTTAGATGTTAAGAGGATAGACAAAAATCTGGCCATTTGAGGAAGACATTCATCATTTTGGGCATATATAAACTCACACATATGCTTACACACCCACACCTTTCTATTTTTCCTTACAATAAAACAAACTATTCCCCAGCTATTTAATTTTTTTCCTGGATTAATTTTAAGGAGATCCTTTCTAAAGGAGTTGAATACTTGAACTTCTTCAATTTGATCTTGAATTCAGGTCTCAGTGATGTGAGGGTTTAGGGTACCCACCCCCACTGCACCTTTGGAAAATTACTTTGAAACCTTGGAAGGTTTGCATTGGAGGGAGGATTGGAGGGTGGGAGAATTTTTATTACGCACGATCTTTTATGGGTTGTGGCCAGATATTTTCAATGTGCTATTATCCTGGGTTTTATGGAGTTCTTGGACCCTGTGGATATAAACATCTGGGAATAAATGGCTGAATGTGAGCAAATCTATATGCTATTTTGCCCGGGAAGAAATACATTTGTGTTGCATTTAAAATATAATGAATTATCCACAAGGGAAGTAATAATTTAATAAGTATACTAACTATACATAAGCCAAACAAAAGAGATTTTTAAAAAGTCTTTCTATTGGCTCAACACAAATGCTTCATCTGTGTTTTATCTACTTGCATATGATCAGATCACACAGATTCCTGTCTTCATGAATGGCCATGTCTATCACTGGTAGGGGAGCCCTGGTAGGGGAGACTAATTAGTGAATGAAGGAAAAGATTCTGCCACTTAAGTACCTTCAGGGGTTAAGCTGAGATGGGAAATGAAATTAGATTCCATGGCACTCACTTTTGGAGGGGAGAAAATCAATATGTCTATAATGAATTCCGGTTTTGAAAGGCTTCTTGATTCTACTCTTTCTCAGGCCATAGTACTGTGATTAAATAACTCTAAAAATGTGCTTTTTGAACTGAGCCCTGAGTCCTTTTCTTCTTTTAGCCCCTCTCTCTCTCTCTCTCTCTCTCTCTCTCTCTCTTTCCCTCCCTCCCTCCCTCCCTTCCTTCCTCCAACTCCCTGTGGGAAATGCTGACACTTCTCAGTGTGTGGGGATTAAGAACACCATCTCCTATGTCATTGCTGAGCAATGACAGATGCTGTACCAGTGTAGGTTCCTACTCTGTTCAGGTAGTCATTTCTAAACCCATTTTGATTTGAATGTGGACAGTGATTCTTTCTCAGGTCTTCAAGGCAGCATAATTCCTCTGACCACAGCTTTGCCAGATGTCCAAGGAATAGTGCTCATGTTTGCACTTTGCCTGGGATAGGCTTTCTGGGAGCCCATAAGGATGAAGATGGAAGAAAGAGCTGCTCTTATCTTTAGGGCCTGCGGCTCTAACAGGGGCCCATAATCAAATAATAGATCCCAGGATAACAGAAGCTCAGATACTTATGGGAACATTGAGCCTGGGTTATATCCAGCTTCGATTTTGTTCTTCCAATTGAAATTGATCCAAGATGAGGAAAGCAAGGAGTGATAGAAGAGAAAAGAGGGAGAGGGGGAGAGAGAGGAAAAGAGGACAAGAACACATGTGCATGTTCAAAACCCTAATAGGATTGGGTGAAAGCCATTGAATACCTGGTCCACTGCAATTGTAAAGTCTGCTTTCACCATCAGGAGTGGGGTTTGGCATCTGGAAGTGATTTCATTCTGTGATTACCTTTGGACTGCAATGCTTGTTGGTTCTTTACTAACAAGCAAGCACAGACCCAGAGCAAGCCTTTCATGCTAACAAGCAAACAGGCCGTCAGTGTGCAGATTTCAAAACCAGAGGCAGGAGGGAGGATGTGAAGTAGGTCAAAACCCTGCATCTTCTCTGGGGGGGAAGAAATTAGGACAGAGAGGAAACGGTGGCTTTGTGCTCCTAAGCCCCCTTTCAAAGCACACGCAAAGTCCACCATTATGTCATAGATGGCCTGTCCACCCAGGTATTTGTAAGCTTTGGGAATGCAACTAACATGGCCTCAGGCAAGTACTAAGAGACACTCAACCCTGTTCAACTCCAAAATATAACATGGGTTAGCAAAGTGTGGGCTCTCTTCCCTCTAAAACACGTGAGGCCTCCGATCCCAGTGAGAAGACCTGAGGCTGTATTCCCTTTCTCTGTATGGATTCCCTCGGAATTGCCAAAACCGTACCGGTAGCCCCAGTTATTCATATTTACAAAACACCCATGTAGCTAAGGAATTAGAGAGATGAAGTGTGAAAGAAAGATAAATAAATCTCTCTTCCATAATGTTTAGTTCTCTGAAAACTTCCTTGATAACCAGTTCTAAGAGGCCTTATTTCGTGGAAGCCAACTGCCAGCAACAGATCTCCAAAAACTATGTCTATAATACACTCATTGTGGTGTCATTAAAAACTGTCCATGCGTTTTTAGCACAGACAAGATTTTAAGAATCCTATGAGGAGGCAATGTAGGCTTTAAGAGCAGAAGGTTTAAAAGGAAATACAGTAGATTAAAGAATAAGAGTGGAGTAATAGTGATCATAATAGGCACCAAGATTTCCTTAGCACATACAATGTGCCAGGCATTATGTTAGGTCTTCACATATGTAATCACTTGTATATAATCCCACTCCAAACCCAGTGATATTAATTCTATAATTACCACCAGTATACAGACGAGGAAAGGAGCTTTAGGGAAGCTTCTTGTCAAGAGCGGTACAGCTAGTAAAAGGCAGAACCAGTATCTAAATCAGGAGGCACAGGAGAATGTGGACAAAATATGCTGGGTTTATGTTCTAGTCAGTCTCTCTCTCTCTCTCTCTCTCTCTCTCTCTCTCTCTCTCTTTCTCTCTCTCTCTCTCTCTCTCTCACACACACACACACACACACACACACACACACACACACACACAAGCTACAGTGTGGCCCAACTTTCCTCAGCATGTGAATATAAAGTGTATGCCTGTGCTCCACATGTATGACTACTTCAGTGTTTAACATAGAAAGATGATGGATTTTGGACAATTATGTGTTGTTCACAGATTGTTCAGAGATGAGGTAGAGTTCTACCAGCCTGATATCATTGCCCACGCTCCTGTGGGCACTGGATAACAAGGCTGGATTCAAACTCCCAATGACCCCACCTCCAGGCATTCAAGCTCTGGAGAATCCCTTTCTTTTGAATGTGGGATAGACCTAGTACCTTGTTTCTGATTAATAGAATAGGGCAAAATCAATGGGATGTCATTGCTGAGATTAGGATACATAAAAACTGATTTGTTCCAGAGAAAGCTAGATGTTGTGCTGCGAACAGGCCTAAGGGGAGACCCACATAGCAATGAGAACTGCAACCCTGGAACTGCCAGAAAAGTCATTTTGGACCCTCCCCTGGTTGTGCACTGAGCAGACCTGCAGCTCTGGCTGGCACCTGGGCCGAAACATCAAGAGAGACCTTAAGTTGGGGGGTACCTAGCTTGCTGTACCAAGATTTCTGATAATCAGAAATTAATACAATATCCGTTCATTTATTTATTTTTAAGAAAACCGGCTTTCAAGGTAGTTTTTTACACAGCGCAGATAACCATTATGCTTCTTTCTTTTCTTCTTTTTTTTTTTTAACTGGGGATCGAACCTAGGGGCATTCTACCTCCAAGCTACACCCCACCCCCAGCCCTTTTTATTTTGAAACAGGGTCTTGCTAAGTTGCTGAAACTGGCCTCGAGTCTCAGTCTCCCAAGTACTGGAATAACAGGTATGTGTCACTGTGCCTGGCCACTATTATACTTCTTTATGGTGAAAAGGAGCAGGTTACAGCCTACCCTCCATGGGTAACCTCAGAGAAAGTTGATCCTGATTCAAGGAGTTGGTAAAAATATGTCTTCTTCACACTCTCTCCAGTCACCGGGCCCCAGCGTCGCTGGAGCCAGGTTGCAGCTTGAGGAGCACGCCACTCTGTCTTTGCAAATCGATGGATTTCTTGACTTTCTCCTACTCTCTCATTAGATTGTGATTAATTATGTTGACTGGCCCAGGAGAAAATGAAAGTTAATTAAACTAAGTGAGCTTGAAAAAAAAAAAGAACCAAGATAAGGCAAAGACATTGACTCAGCAGACAGTGAGAAGCAAAACACCCTCGGGTGCAGTGAACCAATACAGCCGCTATCTGTGATCCGTAGAGAAGCCAGGCAGCCACGTGGCTCTGCGTGATGTAGGGACAACTCAAAGCAGCACTACCTGCCACCCAAAGAGTAAGTGGAAGAATTTAAATCTTTATTTGGTGTCTCAAGGTAATATCCAAACAAGGAATCTATTCTTAATGCACAGTCAAACACCTTTACAATCTCCTAATTTCAGCCACTTTCAGAATCCTCTACACTATAGGCAGCCCTTCATTCCCTCTCAGATCCCAATTTCAGACTCTCTTACACCTAGCTTCTTACCCTTCCAATCCCCACCCCCTGTCTTTCCTGTTTTCTTTCCAATGTACACCACCTCACCCAGGTCACACACTGGCAGGCTGGGCCACAACTGGCCTGTAGGTTTTGTTTGACATCCAAAATATTCAAGACATGTTGTACAGTGCTGGGAGTGTAGCTCAGTAGTAGAGCACTTGTCTAGTATGCCTGAGGTCCTAGGTTTGATTCCCAGAACTGAAAAGAAAAAAGCAAAGAAAACGAAACAGGAGGCTGGGTGTGGTGGCCCATGCCTGTAATCTTAGTACTTGGGAAGCTGAAACCAAAGGATCACAGGTTTGAGGCCAGCCTCAGCAATATAGAGATCCTGTTTCAAAATAAAGGATAAAAAGGGCTGAGGGTGTAACTCAGAGGTAGAATGATGCTCCTGGGTTCAATCCCCACTACCAGGATGGAGAGAGAGTTTAAACAGAAGCTGGCTGGCTGCACTGGTCGTACTTTCTTGCCTGGTGACAGTTTGATGCTTTGCCTTCCTTTAACTTTGTGGGCCTCAACCCTCTGCTGCTGCCATGCTGCTTCTTATGCCCATTGCACCCCAGCCCTTCCAGCATTTCGCTTCATGGATCCTGTTTAGTGTCACACCTTGCTCCTCATGCTGAGCCCAAGATGGAAGAGAGAAAGCTTGTCAAGTGGACAACAC
>PVLC010049553.1:0-10385 GCA_004027655.1 Graphiurus murinus | reverse complement strand
CTTTTTTTTTTTTTTTTTTTCAGTACTGGGGATTTACCCAGGGGTATTCTACCTCTGAGCTACATCTCCAGCCCCATTTTTTAGTCTTTATTTTGAAACAGGGTCTCACTAAGTTGTGGAGGGCCTCACTAAGTACCAAGTACTGGGATTACAAGCATGTACCACCATCCTTGGCACCATTATTCATTTCACATGTAATTAGATTTTGGTTTTGTTTGTGTTGATTTCTGTTTAAATTTTGACACATTTGTTGGCCCACTTATACTGCCCAAGCATTCTTTGTAGGCCCTCTTCTTGCAATTTAATACTCTGAATTTAAAACCTAACTCCTGTGATGTCTATAAAGTGCTCTGATTTTATTTTCATAGATTAGCTCCATGTTCCCACCAACCAACCCTTTTTCCATATATTGATTACTCTTATTAGATTAGACTGAATTGTTTATCTATAGTACTTCTCTCTGCTACATCGTGAATTTTTCACTTGCATGCTGTTATCTTTATCACTACAACACAGAATCTGCCCCGATTAAATTTTAATAAATAGGGATTGAATAAATGAACCTCTATTTGATGGATAGGAGATCTGATTCCACATTGTGGTTAATTGATTTAGCCAAGGCCACAGAGATTATAAAAGAAGGTGCACTGTCCTTCTGATACCTAGGTAAAAGCTTACTGAAACATGTATTATACTTTCGTGGTGGATTTTCATTCCTAGGACTGTCATGTGAATTCTATATTTTCAAAGAATCTGAGCATGAACCACTTAAGTAAGGTTTCCAACTGAAATAAGGAACCCATTAAGCCCTATGTTTTGTTCTGCACATTTCATAGCTTTCTGTGCAAATGTTTTCACATTAGCTGCTCTAAAGCAAAGCAGCATGGTTATATAAACAGCAGGACAGAGCAGTGCCATAAGGCTAACCCGGATGTACAAGTGTGCCAAAAAATCCTTACAGTCTCCAAATTCAACATACAATAAGAAAGCTTTTCAAATAATCTGTTTTCATTATTTTGCACAAGAATATTTTTTTCTGCAGAAAATACTTATTGAAAAGCCTAATACAGTAATAGAGGCAGCCCAACAATCATTGTTTTTCAATCAGGCAATCTTACCTGAGTCAGGATGGAATGCCATTCCTTTATGGAATATTAAGTCAGTAGAGGTTGGCAAACTTCAGGGATACTTAAAAGTTTGAAGTACAAAAGTCAAAATAACTAGGCAAAGTTTAGGAGTTCCTATATTTATTCTACATAAAAGTTAGACCAATTGAAATCTAGGCATTTCCTGAAAAGTGTGAAACATAAAGACTAAACGGGCAATATCCAGAAGTTAATAATAAAAAATATCAAATAAAAATAATTTGAGATATCCTAATTCTAGGGTGGTAACTTTTGTTCTCTGAGTGACTTTGTAGTCTCTGTTCAGATAAAAGGTAGTGTCTAGGTTTGGTTACATGGGACCTACTCATTTTATGGATCTTACCTACTTCTAATTAAGGAATGCTTGAGAGAAGCAATAGGAATAGGTGAGGCACAAGCATTAGTTGTAATTAGTTAGGTGACCTAATTAGTTTTGAGACCTAAGGCAAATGACCTGACTTCTCTATCCTTCATTTTTTTTAATCTTGGAGGATTATTATGAGTATATTTGGGAAAGTTTAGAGGACAATATCAACACTGCTAAGCCCACGGAGGATGGAAAAGAGTAAAGTCACAACTTTCCATAAGCACTGACAGTAGACAATGAGATTAATGTTTCAGAGGAAGAGAGCTGATCATTCATGGTGTTGTAAACAGCATGTTCATCAGCCTAGTTAAATCGGTTTCCCTGTCCCCAAGCCATGGGGCACCACATTTGGCCTGGATGGGTGCTTTGCATGCAGTAGGTTTGTGTTGTAGCTGACATATCTTGAGATTAAGGAACCCTCTGCTTTTATAGCAAATATTAAACATCCAGTTACCTGAACAATCCTGAAAATGACCTACCTAAAAAGAAAAAAGAGGCTAGGAACTCACAATCTTGATACAATTAACAAGAATCATAGAAGTACATAAAGACCGTAGAAGAGGTCCTCACAATAGAAGGTACTGTGAAGGACCAAGAGAAAGGAAAAGATATGTCCATGCAAAAATGTAAATGTATGATTAAAGCAGCACCATTCATAATAGCAAAAATGTGGGGAAAGCCCAAATGTCCACCAGCTGAAATCTGAATAAATAAAATATGGTATATTTCTAACATAGGATAGTATTTAGCAATACACAGGAGTGAAATACTGATTCATGGCACAATATGGATAAACTGGAGAGCATGAGATAAGTAAAAAAAGACAAAGAAAACCATGTACTGCAATGATTCCAATTTAGATGAAATGTCTACTGTAACAAATATATAGAGACAGAAAGGAAATTAGAGGCTGCCTCAGTCTGGGAGGTGGGAGAGAAGAGGAATGGGTAGTGACTGCATGTAGAAAGAGGATTCTGAGGGGGTTGTATGTGAAAATGTCCTAACATTCGATTCCTCAGGTGGCTCTATAACTTTGTGTATATTTAAAAAATTGAATTAGGAATGGGTAGATTTTATGCCATCTGAATCACAACCTAATGAAGCTCTTTTTTGGCACCATTAAAGAGGTTGAATGTGTTGAATCATTTGTGTCACCTTGATGTCACCTCTATTTTGACAGAAGGCTGTGCAAAGGAGCAACTAGGAATGACAGTTCCCAGGATCACTCTCTTTCCCTCTGGGATTCCTGGCAAGAATCCACCAATGGAGGTGCAGGAAGATATGAAAGATGGAAGAGGAGCACTCATTATTCTCCAGAGGCAGGTGTAGCTAGAGTCACAGCCAGTATGAAAACCACAGTGAAACTTTAAGAACGGCTGGCTTTAGTGCTACAAGCTAAGATTACCTGGGGCAGTTTCCCTGACCTTCACACCACAGCTTTCCCACAGTTCGAAAACCTCTACTTCCTTAGATTAAAGCCTCTCACATATATAGAAAGGCTTCCATTTTCCTGAAGGAACTATATCATTTTTAAAGTGCATAGAAATTGAAATTCAAAGATGGGGACCTGGAATTCAAACTCTGGTTTGATTGAATTTGAAAGCAGTAACAAACCTTATGGCCAATGGAAAATGAGAGGCAGTAGTCCTTGATGGCATGTAGCTAGGCAGTTATTTAAAAAAGAACCTGTAATTGTGTGGAACCATGGGACTACTGAAAGCAAGGCTTCAGGAAATCGAGTGGGTCTTTCAATAGAATGTTTTGGAAATAATAATACATAATCATGGGGTGGGGTTGCTGTTTGTGACTGCACTGGGGAAGTTGAAACACAATTACAAATTGGGGGCTCCAATTCTTATTCCAAGGCAAGAGAAAAGAATCCAGAAAACCTTCCAGGACTTCCCTGAAATCATATTTTATTTCTTTGAGTCATAGGAATGGTATTTTATTTGTTTGTTGGGAAGCAGTCATCCATGAGCCTCCATTGAGCTAAAGTGTCTGAAAATCAAACTCAAGTTCTGAACAAAATCACAGTATAAATAGAATTTACAGCCTCATTGTATCACATTTCAAATTTCGCATGTTCACTTGTGAAGGACTAAAACAGTAGAACACCAGAATTAAACTTGGGTAGGTTAAAATACAGCTAGGTTAAAATATAACTGGGTTTTTTGAAGCTCCAAATATTGCTGAGTCGTGTGTGTGTGTGTGTGTGTGTTACTAAGGGTTGAACCCAGGGGCATTCTACCTCTGAGCTATACTCCCAGCCCTATTTTACTCTTTCCTTTTGAAACAGGGCCTCACTAAATTGTGAATGGCCCACATTGCTGAGGCTGGCCATGAACCTGTGATTCTCAGCCTCCCAAGTACTGGGGTTACAAGTGAGCACCACCATGCCTAATGCCCAGTTTTTTTTGTGTGTTGTTGTTGTTTGTTTGTTTGTTTAATACATAGTCTCACTGAGTTGCCCAGGCTGGCCTTGAACCTATGATCCTTCTGTATCAACTTTCCAAGAACTGAGATTACAGGTGTGTGCCACCACACCCAGATTGTTGATTCTCTTGAAATGAATAGTTGAATTTCTCCTTCATAATAGTCTCACCTGAGGATTTTTTCTTTCAGGTGGTGCCATTTCTTTCCAATTCATGTTTCTTCCAGGACCAAATTCTGGGAGACTCTGGGGAACAAGCAAAAGGTCTGATAAAGAAGCAAGTTTCAATTTTGTGAAAAATTGCAAGTTTTATCTCTTTATATTGGAAGAAAATGCAAG
Organism: Graphiurus murinus; assembly: GCA_004027655.1. NCBI lineage: Eukaryota > Metazoa > Chordata > Mammalia > Rodentia > Gliridae > Graphiurus > Graphiurus murinus. The sequence continues at coordinate 6,103 of PVLC010049553.1, read as the reverse complement.
AATATGAGTAGAACTAAGTTCTTCAAGTGTTAGAAAGAATACAAATGATTCTAAAACAGCTAGATTCAGGCTTAGCCAATTTTATTGGTATGAGTTCATAGCCTAGGGATTCTTTAATGTGAAAGTTTAAACTCTAGGATCAGCTGAAACATTTTCCTCACTCTATTGACTGAACCCTGGATTCAGTGGTAGCCATATCAGATAAAACTGAAAAGTCATTTCTTCCATGTGTTCTGATGAATTCAGAATTAGGGTTCTAGGAATGCTGACATCCGCCCATCTATTGTTAATCAGGGTTCCTAGGAAGTTCTAGAGGAAATTCCCTCAACTGAGATATTAGGAAATATAGTAATAAGCCATGTACCAGGTTCCTATGATCCTGGTGGCTGTTTTCTGCAGACCAGGTATGAGAGTTGAGAGTTTCCACCACTGATTGAAATGAGATCCTTGATTTCAATGAAGATTTGTTGTGGCATTCCAAAGTAGCAGGAACATATTAATGTCAAGGCAGGGAAAGAGGGCATGACGATGGCTGAAGCTATAATCATAATGGTTGGCCACAGACATATTCATTATGTTAATGAATCATGAGACACCTACAAGTGAAAGGGCTACCCAGACTACTAAAGTGTCTTAATCAGTGTGAGTAAGAACCCACAAATAGACAAGGACAACCACTCATTTCTGCTGAATACTGGCTGATAGGAATCACCACATCAGAGAGCCATGGCCTCTTCCCCAATTCTTTACCATGAGTCATTTCATAGACAAGGAGCCCCTGAATGAAGTGGAGGCTGAAAAAAGAGGAACGTTGCAACACTGCCATGAAGGTTCATCATACATCTCTCTCTTGCCCTTCCCCAGCAAAACCTCTGACCACGTACTAGTATGTCTGTTCATGGGATAGAGGCTAGGCTCTGGTAAGTCTTGAGACCCTGGATGTCAACCTCTAATGTCATTATGAGTCACCAGGGAGTTCAAAGATTTGGAGCCAGCTAATAACAAAGCTTTAGCCTGCATAATCTCTCAGCAGGCTTGGTACCTACTACCTTCCTCAATCCCTAACCTGTGGTAATTTTCTGTTATGAGAGGGGCAAGAAGAAACTATATCACTTAAGCAGGGAACAAGGGCTACACATAGTGCTATCACTTTTGCTTCCAAGGTGATAAAAGCTGCTGTCTCCCCATTGTGCAGATGACACACATTTACCACCATTAAAGCCTCTGATGCAGGAAAAATACAAATGAGAAAATAATAGTTGAGCAATTTCTCAACCTTTGACAGAGAGACACCTCTATGTCTCTCATGCAATTTCCACAGAATTTTATGTGAATTCACCTCCTTCAGAGGGATATTTATAAAAGCTGGAATATTACTGTAATAACCTAATGGCATAACAAAATATTGTCATGGTTCTAATTATTAAGCGATATTATTAACACTAGATACTTTAAAAGGCTACAGCCTCATCACTAACAATAGCAATAAACCAAATGTCCCCCCACTCAAAATATAGCAGGAACATATGGTGAGCAAAATGGAATGAACAAAAGTCATTCACCACATTTGCTCTGGTTATTATTTGAATCCATGTTTATGAGAAATGCAGTGAATTACTATTGAAAGATATCAATCAGATGTACAAACTAAGTTATCCAATCTATCTATCCCAGTTTGATGCTTGGGGAAGCACAATTAAAGGCTATGGGCAGATGTGAGGACTGGGACCATATGGGGAGTCAGTCTAAGACAAGCTTGATATCAAGAAGATTACATGAGCCAGAGAATTGCAGGCAAATAGAACCAGGGCCCTGTTATAACCTTGCTTCAGCTTCCTCTAGTCTGAATGTGTTCATTGCACAAAGCAATATATCCTCTTCAGAGGTTAAGACTGTTTGAATCATCTTTTCCTGTTTCTTGAAATTAAGTATAATTCTATACATGTCTAAAAGATGTCCTGAAAGCAATATCATATAGAGGGGAATCTATAGCTGCATTTCTGACTTTAATTTGTCAAAAATCTTTGAAAGAAAGAAAGAAAAAATGGAGATTAAATTCAAACTCACATTCAAAATCATTCTAGCAGAGTAAGGAACAATAATCAATAATCAATTTCTCTCACTGTATTTATCCAATTTATTATAACTTGCTAATTGAGAGAGACTGCTCTTCGTTAAGATGTTTTGCAGTTAAGATATTCAGATAGACCTAAGGATTTTCTCATTACAGAAAGGCATTAGGTAATGGAGACTCTGGGGCATATTGGGAAATAAAAGGAAATGATTAAGTTGGTAATTTTATGCAGATTAAAATCAAAGCACCCAATGAGAAAGACTAAGAAAAGAGTAAGACTTTCAGGAAGTGCCAAGCTGTCTCCTGTGAATCTTTTAGATAACAAATACAACTTTTTTACTTAATCAACAATGTAGAGAGTAAGTAAGAAGATGTCTATACATGAGCTGAGCATCTTATGAAATACTATGGGGGGACAGAGAGAACTTGCTGATAATACAGTACTTGCAAAACAAGCTTTTGCTATTTCCCCCTTGACACAGCGTCTGTTGTCTACCAGGGCAATCATATCCAACAATTATTGTCTAACAATTGTTCCATCCTGAGAAAATACTTCTGATTACAGACATTAACACGTTTAGGCATTAAACCTCCTCACTGTAATTACCCTTGAGCTTATTCTCACAAATGAATTAATATGCTGATCGCTTGGGCTAATACAACCAGCAAAAGGGTGATGGATTGCTTCCAAATCAGATAAAATGAAGCATGGCATCATTTAATTAATTTCATGGAAGTGGGGGTTGAGGCAGGAAGGAAACATTTCAACTAGGGCTATCTTTCTCAAATGGGGGGTGAAGCAGGGGCAGGAAGTTAGGAAAGGAGGAGAAAATCCAGTGAGACTGAACTTCCATGCTTTTGAGCAGGGGGGTTGCCTACTCCAAGGTATCATTTGAGACAGTGATGTTTTTGTAGCCAATTGCCCAGAGCATGGCTGGTGTGCTAATGGACCCTGATATTAGTGTCCCAGCTGAAGATCTTAGAAGGCAAAACATGCTTGTCTCTCCATTCCATGCTGAGAATCGTTTGCCTTGTTAAATGACTGGCTCTACGATGGTACAAATGACAAAAAGTTGTTCCTGAAATAAAATTGAGCAAGCAAGCAAACAAACAAAGGACATGGGGAATATAAGATGTGCTAACAAGGCATGATTAGGACACAAAAGGAATTCTTCCTCACTCACATCCAGCCAAATCGGGAGCACTGGCAAGCAACAGAGACGCCTGGTACATAACCAGTGAATGTTCCTGATGTGGATTGAAAGGTGACTTGCTGGTGTAGCCATGAGGATAGTAATCCATCTTCCTGACTAGTGCCCGTGTGTTGTGTAGTCACCCAACAAAAAGAGCTTTAGCACAGCTACTAGCAAATCAATAGTACTTTATTTAGATCATGGCTTGATTTCCTCCAGTATCTCTTATCCATTTCCACCTTTCAGAGAGCCCTGAATCTTCTAGTTAGGACTTTTTAAAGCTGACACATGCTAGATTTATGGGGCTCCTTTAATTACTTTTACATAGGATTTGGAAGCTATATTTGAGATTTAGAAGTATAGGAGTAAAGTATACCTAGTAAAAGCCCTACAGGTAACAAGAGAAATCAAAACTTAAGACACTGGAATTATAATGTTATATTCTTGTATTTTTACAGAAAATAAATCTTATTCCTGTTTTATTCCATGAGTAATAAATAGTAAAAAAAATCATTGTGATTTTTCCACTTCTTCATTCATTTTTCTTTTTTGTGGTACTAGGAGTTGAACACAGGGTCATTCTACCTCTGGGTTACACCTCCCACCCTATTTTATTTTTATTTTGAAACAAGGTCTCACTAAGTTACCACACTCTGGCTTCAAACCTGTGATCTTCTTGTCTCAGCTGCCCAAGTACTGGGATTACAGGAGTGTGCCACCATACCTGTGTTATTTTTTCTCTTATTAAATAACAATGCATACCTTTGTAAACAGTAAGTTCTCAACAAGGTTTGTCAATTAATTACCTTTATATATGAAACAGCTTGAGTTCAGTAACCCTATGGCTTGTGGTGTGACTTAAAAGCTAACCTTTTAAGTATAAATTTTCTTAACTGTAAAATAAGCCCAATCAAGCACACTCATAAGCTCACATAAGGATTCAATGTGGTACAAAAATAAAGCATCTTGCACTCAATAAATATTGATTTTTCTTGTCATCAATTTTTGAAATTGCCAACATTTATTATTAGCATGGTTCTATTAATTTGCTGTATTGATGTTGCATCCATTCAACAAACAACTCCTTAAGCGCCAGACCTGCCCCCTCCCCCCCAATAACGGATCCCTGTGCTCCCACTCTGGTCCATCTTCAAGCATTCCTTTCACTTGCAAAGCAGCAAATGATAATAATCATCTTCAGAGATAAACAGTATTTATCACATCCTTCACATCCTACCCAAACTCCACCCCCTCCCCTTTTTTTTTTTTTTTTTCTGTTCAACAACCAGGCTTGACACTTAAAATGATACCTAAGCTTCTATGGCTATGCTCTTTGACTTTCTGGAAGACCAGAATATGCCATCCCCAAATATTCCTCTTTGTATATGCATTGATGAGCTGAAGGGAATCAAGAAGCAGCAGATGGAAGAGAGCTCTCTGTCTTCTCTATATTTGGCTAAAAGCAGGACATAGATTTATAATGACTAAGGAGAGCCTTCCTCTGCCTTCTACCAAGAAGAACAAAAAGGGAGCCATTAAAATAGCTCTAGATCTTTCTGCACCTGGAGAGGGCACCAGAGGTGTCGACATGAAGAAGCTTTACCAACCTGCTTGGATCTGCCATCCATCGTCCCCTCTACAAGTGGCCGTCCCTGGGCACACCACGTCCTTTTCTCATGTCACTCCCTGCCTCTCCAAGTTTATGTTGTTTGTTGAAGAGATTACATAAGCTTGAATTCAAAGCTAACTCTTTAAGAATTTTTTATTTCCTAATTCCCATGATTATGTAAAATATATTTGTTAACAAACTTCTATATGTTTTTCATGTTAAGCAGTCTTTTATTATAGGGTCTGTTCCTACCAAGAACTTAAAGGAATTGAAAAAAAAATCATTTTTTCCTCCAGAACAGCTTCTACCTCCCCAATTCATCTAGCCTGCATTCTACCTCTTTCTATTCACATATTAAAAAATAAAAAGAAATGCAGCTGGGCGTGGTGGTGCATGCTTGTAATTCCAGCATTTGGGAGGCTGAGACCAGAGGATCCAGGTTCGCAGCCAGCCTCTGCTACCTAGTGAGGCATTCCACAACTTAGTGAGACCCTGTTTCAAAATAAAGAATAAAAAAATAGGGCTGGGGGTGTAGCTCAGAGGTAGAATGACCCAGAGTTCAATCCCCAGTACCACATAAGAAAAAAAAAAGAAATGCTAAGTGACAAAACAGATTTTCTTTTTTAGCAGCTAAGACATTTTAGCATTAAGTCTTGGTTCTGGGTGAGGAAACTTGTGCAAGAGAAGTAGGAGTGGGTGTTTTAAAGCCAAAAGAACAAGGAGGGAAGGGCAGCTCTAGTCCACCAGATGAAGGCAAATCCTCTAGTGCTAGGTTGGGTGGTTACGTCTAGTCTCATTGGCTTAGGTAAGTGCTGGGGGCTGGAGTGATCAATGCTGAGCATTTAGAATGCCCAACTAGGATGGTGGCACCCAGCTGCCTCTGTTACCAGGGTGTGCCTTGCTGGAACCCAGGTGATGGTACCCAGTGAAGTCTGCAGCATACTGCAGCCTATGGTCCACAGGCTGGGCAGCCAGGTCAGGACTTGTCATGGCCACTGGCCTTCTCTCAGTCACACATGCCATTCCCCCAGGCTTTGTACCTGTCTTCCCTCCGAATGGGACCTTCTGCTTGTCACATGACCTTTACTTTACTTCTTCTTCGCCAGGTCTCACCTCAAACTTCAGCTCTTCACAGATGTCTTCCCTGACCACTCTGTCATCCCCTAGTGCCATTCTTAGCTTACTTTTCTTCCTTTCACTTAGAGAAGAATTGTCATTACTCTATTT
>PVLC010049552.1:0-10372 GCA_004027655.1 Graphiurus murinus | reverse complement strand
TTTGCGGTACTGGGGATTGAACTCAGGGGCATTCTACCTCCGAGCTACACCCCCAGCCCTATTTTTTATTCTTTATTTTGAAACCGAGTCTCACTAAGTTGCGGAGTGCCTCACTAGGTAGCTGAGGCTGGCGGCGAACCCGGATCCTCTGGTCTCAGCCTCCCGAATGCTGGGATTACAAGCGTGCGCCACCACGCCCAGCTTGTTAAAAGTTTTAAAGATAAATAAATCAATGAATGTCCCATTTCAAACCTAATAACTCTCAAGTTTAAACTCATTCCCTTGATGCTGTTTCTTAAAAATAGTAATAAGAGGTTTTTCTCAAGTAGAATGCCTGCCTAATCTAGATATTGTACTCTTGTGAAAATAACCATTTTGATAGTAAGGGGATAGACAATCTGATAAAGATTATACTGAGATAGTTATGCACCTGTATGGCTGACATGATCCAGTTGGTCATGTTATCAAGACCCATGATGCTAATTTCTTTATATAAATAAAGGGGATAACAGTAATAAGGCTGTTGTAATCTGGCCAGCAGAGAACCCCCATAATCTTTCCACTTAATAAATGGTCTTCTGACTTCATGGTAAAGATGGTATTGCTGATCCTGGTTAAAGATCAAACTTAAAAATATAGAGACTTCAGATCTGTATCTGTATTGAATTCTAATGTAAAGATCTTTGCTAGAATGCTTTGAAAGAGATTAGAAATATTGATTCTCATTTAAGTACTCTTAGATTGCTCAATTCTCACTAATGAAGAATTTCTTTAGATAATGACTCCTATTGGCTAGTTAGCAAACTATATCATGAACATGTAAAACATTAATTCCTCAATAAATATGACCTGAAATCCCTAAATTATAAAAGTGTCACTTTGCTTTCTGCTGATAATTGATTCAAGTATAGTATTAATGAAACAACCAGATCTTTCTCAAAGTTCATTTTTTAAAGAAATGATAGGTCTCCAAAACTTCATAAAAGCATATTTGACTTTGATAAGATATAAAATGGAGGAACGATTGGGTTACCTTGAGTGGAAGAGAGATTGTACCTAGAAAAGATAATTTATCTTGCTAATCATAACATTTTTTAAAATAGTTTTCACTAATAGCTGAATACTTCTTGTCACCCAAGTTCAGATAACCTCTTTGTAAAAAGAAAAAAAAATGAGCACTTTTTAATGTAGGACTCTCTAGAAATTAGACTTTGGGATAGAAATGTACATGTAGGAAGTTCACTGAAGACTACTCTTGGAGTGAACAACTGTAGGAGAGTGAAGGAACTTAGACTGGGCAAAAGAATGCATTTGAAATTAAAGCCTCAGCAGATCCATTTTTCTCATGGGAGCTCTCATGGTAGGATGTATCCCAACTTCCTCCAAAGGGGTAGGGATTCATACCCCTTATTGAATGACAGATAGGGCTTAATGGTAGGAATCTTAGTTCTCCCAGACATAAGTCTCCTTACAAGAAAAAGGTCCTTCTGAGAGCTCTGAATAAAGAATACCCCCCTCCAAAATTGGGGGAGCAAGATCCTCAGTCCAAAAGTGGCGTATTGGTAGCTTATAACATAATACATCATATTCCATTCTCTAAAATTTTAGATTCTCATGATTCCTATATTTGTTTCTGCAACTCTCTCATTCAATTCCTGGAGAAAGACACAAATGGAAGATAAATAAGATGAGCTATACCCTACACATTAGAGCTAGTCTAAAGTCATAAATTATACTCATTGTTTCTTTCCTCCATTATTATTTCTAGATCACATTTAGCTCATGCCTCAGTTAATCTTGGTAGCTTACTGACCAGGGGTTTGCAGAATGTCAGACCTATGAGTTTGAGATCTTATTCACCAAAACATTCTTTGCCTTTCTGTAACTCTTACCAGTTACCATACATTTTTTCCTAAGATAGAACCAAGAAATACCTGGTAAATTATCATTTGAGGGTCAGATTTTCCCTGACCTCAATATGAACTAGAATCCATACAATCTCCTGATAATCACGGTAAACTGTCTCTCAGGGGTAATATCTTGTTTCTGTGCCTGCTATTCTCTTAGTATGAGAAGGTCAAAGAGACTTAACAGCAGTTATAGCTTGAATTTTATTGGGGCTTTTTGACCCTTGGCAATCTATGACCTTTAAGCACAGAGGCAATAATTATGGAGATAGGAAGTACAAGTTCCCTGAGTGTATTACTGGGAGTACTGGTGAGTAGAGACTCTTATTTCCTGTATACATGTATTGCACCTGTTAATGACACCGTAAACATAATGGTCCTTGATGGACCTTTATCCTTTATCTCGGAGGATGGACTTCATCTTCTCAGTGTGTCCTTTCCAAGCCGGAGTCCTGGTTGTGCCTTTATAAGACTAAGACTCTTCTGGTACTCCATAAGACTAGTAGCTTCTAAGTGCTATGGTATATGATAGAGTCAGTAGATGTAATGATTTCCTGCCGTATCTTCTATGGTGAAGTGTGAATTATTTGGTTCAGTATGATGCTGCATGAAATGCGTGCTAATACACCAGACACTTTAGTTTATTTTATGGTGATTCTGATGGCAAAGGCAAATCTATTCTTGTTATATTGAAATGGAATCAGATGAAACAATATACTATCATGTGACTGGCCCAGTGAAAGGTAGGTGCCATATTGGAGATAGAGCACAGGTTTCTATTACTGGCAGGTAGTTTTCAAAAGTGACAATAATTCAATCCAGCGTGATTAATAGAAGCATATATTAGGAGTCTATGCAAATATTCCTTCCCCACCACCATGACTTTTCTATATATTTACCTATTGTGTCAACACTGGGATGTCACATAAGAGTGGCTGGCTGACATGAACTTGCTCACTTTACCTAGGTTGATTAATGTCTCTTCTATTTTTTATGCATTCTGGTAAGTGTTAACCTTTGTTACAAAGATGCTTATATATTTATCCATCCCCATAGATTCACAGGTATACCTATTCCCCCTATCTCTTTTATCTGAGCTATTTAATGTCTCTCTTTCCAGGAGGTTCCTGCCCAATTTTCCACAAACTATTAGTCTCTCTCTCTCTCTCTCTCTCTCTCTCTCTCTCTCTCTCTCTCTCTCTCTCTCTCTATTTTTCTACAAATGGAAAACCAGATGAACCACCTGAAGCTCTTACAATTAGAAGCATTCACTCATACAGACGTTTTTTTTTTTTTTTAAGTCCATTTTTAGTTTTCAACCACATACTGATCCAACCCACCTACGAACCAAGCTTAGCTACTTTCCTCCGCTGTCATCTAGTAATAAGGAAGGATCATTCTCTTGGTGCCAGAGGTGTGAGCTGAGAGGGAACTTTGGTATGAAATTAATGGATAGCACGTGGTCTGGGATACTTGATTATGATCCAAACTTTGCCCTTTATCTTTACTTCTGCTCAATCCCTGATGTTTCATTTTATGATAAATTTCTTCTGAGCTTACCCCACCCACCTTATGATTTGGTGAGAGTCAGAAATCAGTTCATTATAGAAAGGGATGGATTTATGATTCCTTGATACCTTATTAGCAACTGACACATATCTCCTAGGAACTATTTTTGAATAGAGTAAATTTTCCAGTGCAGGTGGCCTCAGAACCCTATCTGCCTATTTTTTTTAAATTATCCTATTATAGCTTACCATGAACTCTCTATTTTTCTATGACTAATGCATGTGATAATCAAGAATATATTGGGTCATATGGACCTGGTAGTATCACGTCTCCTGCTTAGACCTGCTACAGGGCTATTTTATGCTCTTTTTACTACTTAGAACTGACAGAATCTTATTCTCGAGTATAAAAGATGCTGTTACAAAGAATCCAAAGTGGTATAGTGCTTTGTTTTTAAATTTGCTTGAATTTTTCCAATATGCCCTAGATACATATGGCTGTTCTCTAAATCTTCATAGTGTTTATATTTTACTTTCTGGGATAGAAGTATCTGTCCAAAACCTCCAATGTATTTTTAACTTCTTGTTAATCTGGTCCAATTAACAGGATGTTATCAATACAGTGGCCCAACATGTGTAATGTCTGGGTATCTGAACCAATTCTGCAGAATATAGAGATGAGCAAGATCTCCTCTGACTAATTATGAATAGGAAGAATAAGGAAGTTAAAATACTGTTGAATTGATAAAGTAAATGTATGTGGGCTGTGTTAGTCTGCTAGGTCTGCTATAACAAAATATCATAAATCAGGTTCCCTAGACAACAGACATTTCTTTGTCTTAGCTCTAAATCCCAGAAAGTTCAAAATTGAGGTATCAGTAGATTTAGTTCCTTCTGAGAGCTCTCTTTCTGGCTTGTAGACAGCCACATTCTCTCCCCGTCTTCCCTTGATAGAGAGAGAGCTCTGCTTACTTTTCTTTGGTTAGTTGCAAGGAAACTAATCCCATTATGGACCCATGCCCTCGTGATTCTTTTTCATATACTTTTATTGGTATATTATCTCATATCTTGTATGGGGAAGGGTGGAGTGGGCAGGGAGCCACTGCTGTGTACATGTGTGTCACTGTCAGTATAAACTACATTATGATGTGAAACTATAATATTTTTAAAATGACTTTTTAAAAAAAATTGATACTTTATAGTCTCACATCATAATGTAGTTTATACTGATAGTGACATACATGTGCACAGCAGTGGCTCTCTCCCCACTTCCCCCTCCCCATACACAATACTGAGATAGGTATTTGTATTCATATATATATATATATGTCAGTGGGAATGTTTCCTTCATCAATTCTCTTCCCCCTTCCCCCCCAAACCACCTCACTGAGTTCACTGAGGTTTCTCCTTTATTATCTAATGACTCTGGTATCCCAGTTACTCTGTAGTTTCCCCATATCAGAGGAAACATATGACCCTTCACTTTCTGTGATTGGCTAGTCCTACTTAACACAATGATCTCCAAATCCATCCATTTTCCTGCAAATGACAAATTTTTGTTTTTCTTTATCTCTGAGTAGAATTCCATTGTGTGTATCTCCTGTCATTTTTTGATCCATTCATTTGTTTATGGACACCTGGGTTGGTTCCATAATTTGGATATTATGAATTGTGCTGCTATAAACATGAATATACATGTATTACTATAATATTCTGATTTCAGTCCCTTTGGAAAGATACTCAGAAGTGGTATAGCTGGATCATGATTCTTCTACCCCTAATTACATCCAAAAAACTCTACCGCCAAATATCATCACATTGAGAGTTGGAACCTCAATACAGGAATTTGAAAGGGAGGCACAACCGTACAATCCAGAGCATGGGGGAATCCTGTAACGACTTCCTTTATTTATAAAAGAGAGAAGCATAAAGATAAAAGTTCGTTCATAGCCCCCAGTTATCTTCCCTCCACAATCTATATTCACATATGATCACAGTGTCTGAAGCGATGGCAGCCACTTGTGGCAATGTAGCAATAAATACAAAGACAAAAGGGTCTTGATGATATCCTTAAGCTACAGAAACTTCTTAGAGTTCTGGTGATGAGATTTTTTCTTATTTAAGCTGAATCCATTTTGATTAATTAAGATAAAAAATATCTGATATTAAAAAAACCTCTAAAATATTAATAGCTTGATGCTATAAAACTTCTCTCTCCATTGTAACAACTAAAGCAGAAGAAGAACCAGTTGGATAACTATCCTCCAGACAATGATTCTGAAGTCAAAGCCTTTTTCAAACTTAGTTCCACCATCTTCAAAAATTGGTTTCAGAGTTACCCTATGGAAAACAAAGATCAAAAAAGGGAAATAACATGCACAACCATGCCTGGGGGGTTTTGTATGAATTAGATCTGTGCTCTGGTTTGGATATTGTTTGTCTACTATAGCTTCAGGTGCTAGAAGCTTCCTCAATGAAAAGGTACTGAGAGGTGATGGGACCTTGAAGAGGCGAGGCCTGTTAAGAGGTAATTAAGTCAGGGGGCATCACCCTTATGAATGGATTAATGACTTTCTGGAGAGACTGGATTAGTTCTCTTGCAATTAGATTAAGTTTCATAGGAGGAAGTTGTGTCTCATGGGACAGGATTGGTTAACAAGAGACTTGGATGTTATAGAGTTGAGCATATTTATCTCTGTCTCTTGCTTACTGCCTTTTGCACACCTGCTTTTTCTCTCCATGCTGCTTCCCCTTTCTACTTCCCCACCATGTATACAGTACTTCATGGTCCTCACCAGAAGCCAAGCAGAGGCTGTGTCATGCAATTGGATCTCCAGAATTGTGAATTAAATAAGCTTCTTTTATTTATAAATATGCAGTTTCAAGTATTTTGCTATAGCAACAGTAAATGGACTAAGAAAGATTAAAACCAAGTAATGTAGTTACTCTAAACTGTAAAAAAGCTGGGCATGGTGGCGCAAGCTTATAATCCCAGTATTTGGGAAGCTGAGACTGGAGGATCCAGATTCTTGGCCAGCCTCAGTTATCTAGAGAGGCATTCCGCAATTTAGTGAGACCCGGTTTCAAAATAAAGAATAAAAAATAGGGCTGGGGGTATAGCTCAAAGGTAGAATGCCCCTGAGTTCAATCCCCAGTACCAAAAAAGAAAATAAACTGTAAAAAAAAAAAGTGAAATTGTTTTTTTCTGCAGAGTATCACAGGCCATTTTCATGTTCCACAATTATCCTTTCCCTTCATCCATATATTAAGTCCTTTTATTTCCTCTATAAAGAAAATAACTCCAAGTCTTATCTAGCCATGGTTTTTAGCTCAAAATTCAGAATTTTTAGAGAACACAAAATATTTTCTTTCAAATTGCAATATGACAATCTATCAATCAAAAGTAAAAATTTTCTGGCATATAATGATGAAGTCAATCAATAATAATTTAAGTGAAAATTCTCATCCAGGAAAGAAAAGAATGGAAGACACAGAGAAAGCTTTGATCCTTAGTATGTATGTAATCTTGTTAGGAAGGAGTCATGACAGCTTCCTAAATAGAGGGTATATCAAGTTTCTGATCAAATCTTGATTTCTTTACTCTGTCAGAAATTCCTTTTGCTTGTAGTTCTCTATAGTCCCTTCTTCCACTCTCCTTGGTGGCATCAGGAGGGAAGTTGAAGACATTAGCAGAAGTACATCTCTCACAGTACATTTCCTTCTTGTAGGAGATCCTGTGTCCATGAGTTGTTGTCAGGCTCCATGTGCCAACAACTTTTTAACAGAATAAGCTTTTGGGGTATTTTGCAAGACAATTCCTTCAAAAACAAAGGTATATGATCTGTTTTATTCTGGGTTCATATACCTGCCACCATACTCAAAGTTTTCTCTACACATATTTTCAAGCCTAGTCAATTTTATTATATGTTTGACTTCATGCTTCATATTTTAGGTAGTAGTGATGATTCTGTTTTTCTTTTGTTTTGTTTTGTTTTTGTTTTTTTAGCATAATGATTTTGGGTGAGATGCCACAGACTTAATCAGATTTTCTTTGCTTTAGGATTGAATATAAATTGCTGTGTATCACTCAAAGTCTCTTTTGTCTTATCTGTTACTGTCTGTGATCTAACCAGTAAGCTTTTTCAACCACTTGGAGTCTCAATTATTTTTTATGTATGTTTGCAGTTTAGCAATTCCTTTCTGGGTAAACTTTTGTTATAATACTCTCTCAAACACACAATTCTTCTTTCCATTTCAATCTTTTTTCTCTAGAGCTATCTGCTCAGTAGTTACCTGGTCAGCTTCCCAAGTTATTGGGGATAAGAGTTTTACCAAGTGGGTTTTGACTCAGTTACATCTGACTTGATTCCATTATTGATTAACTTGGTGCTTGCTACCCAACCACTAAGTCCCTGAAGCCTATTTTGAATGCTTGTAAAGTATCCCATTTCTCATAGCACTATATTATTTAGTATTCTCAGTGATATATTCTATAAAAATCCCCAAATTTCAGAATTTTCACACATGAGCATGTGTGCACACGCACACACACACACACACATAGACACACTACACACACACACTACACACACACACACTACACACACACACACACACACACACACACATCCTGCTCATTTGTCAATGTTCCCGGGTTTTTCTTCAAGAGATCATTAAAATGTCAATCTTATTTTTTTTTTTTTTTATGACCTCAATAGACCATTGCAAAGATATCTAGGAACCGGAAAGGCATATCCATTCTAGTGTGCTGGCATAGGAAAAGAAGAATCTCACATACAAGTCTTCATGGGTAAGCTTCAACATGGTATACATTACTTCTGACCACACTCTTGGCCAAGACTCAGTTTAGCTGAACACCCTTGAGGTGATTGCCCTATCTGGAGAAACATAAACCCATGCCCCCTGCAAGTCATTCTCTCTCCTTATCCTAGTTTACTTCTTTCACATCACATACCACCACAAGAGATAATAATGATTTTTGCTTATAAAATGAATGTTTCCAGCCGGGCGTGGTGGCGCATGCTTGTAATCCCAGCATTTAGGAGGCTGAGACCAGAGGATCCGGGTTTGCGGCCAACCTCAGCTACCTAGTGAGGCACTCCGCAACTTAGTGAGACTCGGTTTCAAAATAAAGATTAAAAATAGGGCTGGGGGTGTAGCTCGGAGGTAGAATGCCCCTGAGTTCAATCCCCAGTACCGAAAAAAAAAAAAAAAAAGAATGTTTCCCTGAATTAACTAAGTTTCCTCATGGTTAGAGGGAAAGATTCTATTTTATCAAAGAAAATTTAGAACTGATATTCCATTTTACCATTTGTCCTTAACACTTTCTGGTATCTAGATATGTCTCTACTTTGATTATACTTTCTTAATTTTTTTCTTAGCTAGATATGTCATAATTCTAAAAAATTATATGATTATATACATGAAAGTGAATAAACACAGTTATAGATCATTGACTGTGCTCCAAAATCTATTATGTTAATATCAATTCTAGGCACATAAAATATTTATATTTTCTAACAAAATGGGTTCTGTAGCTAAGCTCACACATTTTATGAATCATTCACTCATATATTTGATGTCTCTTTAATTATACAAAATTTTAGTGATCATATTTAAATATATGCAGCAAAAGACTTCAAATAAACAAATGAATGTCCTTGGAAGAAATATTACATATTGATTTCAAAGCCAGGCTTCTAATTTTTATTTTTCATATAATTTAGATGCTTTAAAGCACAGGTCAGGTCGACTCCTGACATAACCTGTGTATTTAAACTTTGTCCCCTAGTACAAAAGACATGAACATACCTATAATTTCCATCACCTGAAGCTGTTTTGGCATTATTGTGATGGCCTACTGTACTTTTGCAAATTGCTTTATCTTCCTTGCTGCTTTGCAATTCCTCTTGTCAATGCCATGTCTCTGATAATGTCACTTTGAACAGTGATTGTGTGAATGCTTAGAATTACTGATAATTTCCACAGACAGCATCTTGTAGTAAAGTAGTAAGGGAATATTTTTCCATTCTGTGTGAGTGCTTTACAGTGACTGATTTTCTACAAGATGGCTTTCTTGGCATATAAGGCAAGGACTCTAGTCCCAAGAGAAAACTCTAGGCACAAATTAGAATGGATGGAAAAGGTCTCTAAAAATAGAACTGCATCAGATGTGTTATTTCTCATCAAGCTCTTAAACCATGGATTTTGTATAATCACTATTTAATAGTTATTGTTATAACCCTGAACATTGTATTTCTGAGATATGTAAATGCCTTCTTTCTTGATAAATTTTATATTGTTTTATTTGCATATTATAACATGAAAAGAATAGAGAGTGCCTGTTAGACCAAACAGTAGGCTTACTGTTTGGTCTCATTAAGTGTTT
Organism: Graphiurus murinus; assembly: GCA_004027655.1. Taxonomy (NCBI): domain Eukaryota; kingdom Metazoa; phylum Chordata; class Mammalia; order Rodentia; family Gliridae; genus Graphiurus; species Graphiurus murinus. Next base: position 548 of record PVLC010049552.1, on the reverse strand, counting down.
ACAAGGCTAAATTCCTAAAAATATGAAACTCAAGGGTTAAAATAAGGTATTTAGAAAGAAAAGGGGAAACAATAAAGTTGATGGAAAAGACAATAAAGGAGGAATCACAAAAAGAGTTTAGGTTTGTTATGGCTTTATTTATTTATTCTACTTATTTTATTTTCAGGGGATAGTCATAAGTTTGGCCATAGGTCAGAAAGCTAAAAAATTAAGCCAAATATTTTAAAAGCCAGGCACATGAATCTCAATAATATTCTTTTAACAATAACTCAAATCAGATAGAGAGAGACAGATACAGTCAGCCCTCCATTATGTTTGGGTTCCACGCTTGCTGATTCAAAATCCTGTGGCTCAATTCACAATAGCCAAACTATGGAAGCAGCCAAGATGTCCAACTACAGATGAATGGATTACAAAACTATGGGATATGTACACAATGGAATTTTACTCAGCCATAAAGAAGAATAAAATCATGTTCTTTGCAGGGAAATGGATGCAACTGGAAAACATTATGTTAAGTGAGATTAGTCAGTTACAAAGGGTTAAGA
>PVLC010049551.1:0-10395 GCA_004027655.1 Graphiurus murinus | reverse complement strand
TTTTTTTTGCAGTACTGGGGATTGAACTCAGGGGCATTCTACCTCCGAGCTATACCCCCAGCCCTATTTTTTATTCTTTATTTTGAAACCGAGTCTCACTAAGTTGCGCAGTGCCTCACTAGGTAGCTGAGGCTGGCCTCGAACCCGGATCCTCCGGTCTCAGCCTCCCGAATGCTGGGATTACAAGCGTGCGCCACCATGCCCGGCTAAAACAAATCTCTTAATGTCTCTCCCTCTCTCTCTCTCTCTCTCTCTCTCTCTCTCTCTCTCTCTCTCTCTCTCTCCATTATTCTTCTAAAAAAATCTTTCTATTAGTTTGCAAGGATTGCCAGAGCAAACTACCACAAGCTAGGTGGCTAAAATAACTTTTAAAATTTATATTTTTACTTTTCTGTGGCTCTGATGATTGTTCAAGACCTTTTGCATGCTAGGAATGCACTCTACCACTGAGCTACACTCTCCATACCAAAACAGCAGAAATATATTGTCTCACAGTTTTGGAGACTAGAGTCTCAAATCAAGGTTATTAAATTCCAGAAGCCTACCAGAAATGGTAATTTCCATGCAAAGACCCTATTTCTACTGGCAATTACATCCTGAGTCAGAAAAGGCCCAACATGTGAAGTGAAGAGAAACACATTCATTCTATAACAGCCCTCATCATATTTGTAGACCTTAGACAAAAGCAGTATCTTCCATGAACAGTTCCCTATATCCAGGATAAGGAGATATTTTTTCCTACTGAGCCTCTTACTGACAATTCTCTCTTCAGTTTATGACAAATTTCTTGAACTCAAAGGATTGTGTTTTTTCCCAGTTTCTACTTTATCCCAAAGTCTATTGTGCCCTCTAATATGACACAGATATTGAGAAATACGTGTTGAATTGAAGAGTGTCTTCTATCCCTTAGAAGTGACAGGGACTGGTGTGTGTGTGTGTGTGTGTGTGTGTGTGTGTGTGTGTGTGACTAGGGATTGAACTCAGAGGCATGCTACCTCCTAGTCACACTCCCAGCCCTATTTTATCTTTTATTTTGAAACAAAGTCTCACTAAGTTATTAAAAGTCTCACTAAATTTCTGATGCTGCCTTCAACATGTGATCCTCCTGTCTCAGCCTCCCAAATACTGGGATTACAGGCATACAGCACTATGCTCAACTATGACAGGGATTTTAATGTGGTTGAGATTCAAAAAAGGGTTCTTTGCCTCTAGTATATATTACACTATAGTGTTATGAAGCAGTGTATTGCTGTGGATAAGAAGACGGGCTTGATGGACAAGTTGATTATGCCACTTATTTATGTATGTATATAACCTGATGACATTATTTAACCTCTTATGGATTTCTCATACATTTCTCCATTTATAAAGCATGATGTATAATTCCTCTTTTGAAGTATTTGACTCGAAGTTGCTTAAAATAACACACGAAACCTCCTTATCAGTGGGAGCTAATAATATTATCTAAGCTTATTTGTAGTGCCAATGAGATTTCTGAAGACTTTGAAGAAGTTTTTAAGGATTTAGCATGATTATAAGTCACAGGGAAATCTACACACACACAGAGAAACCTTTTTGAGCTAGATTCATGAAAAGGGAAAAATAATAAGAGACATTTTGTATAAGATTAAAAAAACAGTGGTCACTACTAGTCAAGGAGAACAGACAGCAATTGTACTAAATTCAGCTGTGGATCCTACCTTTGACTTTTTAGTCATGCCATACAATTCTCTAGAAGAGCTATTTTCAAATATCAAGGGCAATACAAATATCATTATTATCAGTACTCATTCTTCAAAGCAGTGACCTTTACTTTGGGATAGTTTCTTTGGCAAGGAAGTTTGGCATGAAGTTAGTAAAGTAACATTAAATGGCAAAAATCTATTCTTGTGAGTATGCTGTCTTCGTGATGACTTAACAAAACACCTAATTTCAGGTTCAGAGGTAAAAATGCTTTGGCAACCCACCCAAGACACCCAGGCAGCATATTTATCAAAGTGAGTTAAAGTGACCTTCTGAGTAATTGCTGTGGAGGTGTTTTCACACAGCAGAGAAGGCACATTTTCTGCGAGTTGTACGATTGATCACTAAGTTCTAGTAACAGGTGCATCTTGCTTCTAGGGCCTTGAAACATGACAGCCTGTAGAAAGACTATTAAAATCGCTTTGCTAACAAAGAAAAATCAATTGTTCTCCACAAGGAGGTGCCCTCCAGCACAATCAATATTCAATAATACAATGCAGGGCTGTACAGCCTGTGGACAGATTTAAGCTTTTGATTAGATAAAAGGCATTGAGAGAGGGGAGATTTTTTTTTTTTTTCATTTCTTAGATGGACTCAGAGAGATAGAGATATTTTGCTGTAAGTTGCATCCGATTTTCCTTCAGTAGATCCACTTGTTAGAAGCAGGTTTTCCCCCCTTTTGAGTGTAATCTTTATAAAGTGTCATTTTACCTGTTTTCAGTTCAAAGTATGTGTTAGAGAATTGGAGTTGGTAAGGGGCATACTTATGAGCCTAGTTCATGAATCAAAATCGAGAGAACTACAGGAACAAGAACACTATCAGTTGCCTTGTTAAGAGCTCTGGATGAAAAGTATATAATACTTGTGATTTTTCTGCTAAATGTAAGGCATATATGAATTAAGATGTCAGTCAGGGCTTGGTACTTTCTGTGCATTTTTCTACCAACAGATCAATAATGATCTGTCGTTTACAGACATATATTTCAAGAGCAGAAAAGTGACATTTTCATGGCATTTACAACCTCGATGTATTTTCATAAAGCCTTGCCTGCATGCCAACAATCTTTAAAGCAAGTACAAAACTAGAAATAAACCTCAATTCCAGCTGTTTAGACAGGGAAAATCTCACTCTCCCTAACAAAGACCTTTATGCTGAGAACATGAAGTGCTTTTTTCCTCAAAGCAATGTTACAGCGGAATAGTGGAGACAAAACCCAACCAAAAAGCATCAGTAACTTCTTATACAGAGGTAGAATGTGTATACATGAACAGATTTGAAATTCAGTGTTAAAATGGTAAATGTTCTTGATTTTTAAAAATAAGAAACAATTCAGGGTTTTCATGAAAAAATTAATAATATGCATTGTTGGGTAAAAAACAAACGTAAAATAGTTTGCAATTTATATAGGAGTAGAGTGTGCCTTATTTAGGAGGTAATTTTTTGTTCGATACAAATCAGCTCATAAGTGTCATTTACTAAAATTTCCAATCTCTTGAGTTTGAGCTTAATTTGATTAACTGTGTCCCTGTGAGACTGTTTTGGTCATAGAGAAGTCAAGTAAATTGCCAAATATAAGAAAATGTGATTTTCAGTCCTCATATCCAAGAAAAAAGTTTAAAAATGTGACAGGCAGCCGGGCCTGATGGCACACGCTTGTAATCCCAGTACTTAGGAGGCTGAGACAGGAGGATCGCAGGTTCGTGGCCAGCCTCAGCTACTTAGTGGGGCCCTCTGCAACTTAGTGAGACCCTGTTTCAAAATAAAGAATAAAAAATAGGGCTAGGGGTGTAGTTCGGAGGTAGAATGCCCCTAGGTTCAATCCCCAGTACTACAAAAAAATGTGACAGGTAGTGTTAGGGACTAAGTCCAAAACTCAAAAAGAGCAAAGTGCTGTAGAGTCAAAATCCAGGAGAGATCTCTAAGAACGTTTGCACTAACAGCTGCTCATGCACTGTGCCCACCTTTTAACTGGACCAGCTGACGGGGCTTACGCAGCTATATATTCTCCCTCATCTGCATCACCAGAATGAACTGTGTTCATTCCTGATTGGATGCTCACACAGTCTCCATATTTTCTTAAGGAAACATGCCAGAGAGCCCTTCAGGCTGGTACAAATGATAGGAAAGAGAAACCTAAAGTTGGAAAATACTTGGAAGAGGAACAGAAAGGATAAAGCTGTAGGCAAAACTAAATGGATATTGACATCATAAAATGATGACATATAAAAGTAAGAAATTGCTTTAGGTCTTATATTTGTGTGTACTTTTAAGGTCATCACATTGTCTGGAAAATGGTCAGAGCGTTAATGTTTATTAGACGTTCACCAATTAAAAAGTGTCATAATCTCTAGGACAAATGTTAATATGTCAAGGAATGTTATAATAGTAAAAATATGAAAATGATGCATAACTAATTAGCTAATAGACATGATATCTAATAATTAAACAAAGGCAAAAAAGGCTTTGAAGAATAAAAGGTTACAGAGAACAGAAGGAAGAAATAGAAAAGAAAAATGGCAAAATAATAGATTTAAACACACACATATATGTAAATACATCAAATGCAAACAATGTAAAATTACAAGTAAAAATAAAGATTAAAATACATTAAAGGAACTAAATTCAAGCAGTGCTGGTTACAAAAGACATAGTTACAATATTAAAATTTAGAAAGGTTAAAGGAAAGACAATAAAAAACTTTTTTTTTTTTTTTTTTTTTTTTTTTGCGGTACTGGGGATTGAACTCGGGGGCATTCTACCTCTGAGCTATACCCCAGCCCCATTTTTTATTCTTTATTTTGAAACCGAGTCTCACTAAGTAGCAGAGTGCCTCACTAGGTAGCTGAGGCTGGCTGCGAACCCGGATCCTCCGGTCTCAGCCTCAGCTGGGATTACAAGCGTGCGCCACCACGCCCGGCTTAATAAAAAACTATTAAACAACACTAAAATAAAGCTTTTAAAGCTACAATAATACCAAATTAGACACTAAGGAAAGACACTACTAAAAACCAGAGACATTTTTATAAAGATAAAGAAATCAAACCACTAGGAAAATACATGGATTCTATATTTGTATATACCTACTAAAATAGTCTCAAAATATATAATGCAGAATTTCACAAAACTACACTGAGAAATAATTTTACAGTTGTATTGAGAGACTTTAAAACAACTTTTTCAGCAACTAATAACACAAGAAGAAAGCAGGAATGTTACAGGAGAGTTGAAGAACATATTTGACAAAGATGGTATACAACAGTTGTAGAATATAAACTTGATTAATCTTAAAGAGTGTGTATTTGGCTCATAATTTATTATAACATGAAAGTCTGGGATTAGACCTTCAAGTTTCAGACATCACTGCACCCCTGTGTTTAAAAATTATAGAGTTTTACATTTTTTCTTAGGTAAGTTTTGATTAATTATATATTTTAAACTCATTATTTTGAAAACAAGCTTTTCAATGTCTGTATTTATGGACCCAAGCAAAGCTAAGTTTATATTGTTCCAGTATTCTAATTTCAAAGACAAAAGAGAGTCATTCACAGTAGATATTGCTGAAAATACTTGAAGAGTATTCTGATCAACCAGGCTTTCATTTCATGCTAACCCCTGAATTAAACATTGAGGACAGAAAGATTGGCCAAGTATCTAATTTCAAATCAAACCTCTTAAAAATCTTAATGAGCCGGGCGTGGTGGCGCACGCTTGTAATCCCAGCATTCGGGAGGCTGAGACCAGAGGATCCGGGTTCGCGGCCAGCCTCAGCTACCTAGTGAGGCATTCCGCAACTTAGTGAGACTCGGTTTCAAAATAAAGAATAAAAAATAGGGCTAGGGGTGTAGCTCGGAGGTAGAATGCCCCTGAGTTCAATCCCCAGTACCACAAAAAAAAAAAAAAAAAAAAATCTTAATGAACCAGAAAGGAGTCTGCAAAAGAAAAATGTTTTATATCACTGCATAAGAACTTCTGAAGTTACATCTTCCAATACTGGGAACCCAAAGACAGTCTTTGATGCTGCTAATAGAAAAGTTACAATGAGGGATGATTCATGAATTTTAGATCACAAATTATTCCTTGAATAACTTTAGCCAGATAATAAAGCACTCATTTTTCTGTTCCAAATTAACTTTTTATTTGGAAATAATTTCAACATGTCATAAAGATTGCAATAATACTGCGAAGAACTTCCTTATTTCCTTCACTCAAATTCACTAACAACATTTTGGAACTTCTTTTATCTGTGTGTGTGTGTGTGTGTGTGTGTGTGTGTGTGTGTGTTTCTAACTAGATCAAAGGATGAATGTTGTGAATATCATGGCCCTTTACTCAACTCAACATTTTCCCCAAAATCATATCACAATTGCCAAAATAAAAAATTTAATGCTGATATAATAATATCATATAACACACAGTAATATTCAAATTCCAAAAATTGTCCTGATAACAGGACAATTGAAAGTAGTAGGGCTTATTGGCATTTTTGTTTCTGCTCCAGGATATAATCCTGGACTATACATTGCACTGGTTACTATGACTCTTTGCATTACTTTAACTCCAGACAACTTCTCAGCCTTTCTTTATCTTTCAAGACATTGGCATTTCTTTTCTTTTCTCTTCCTTTTTTTTTTTTTTTTTTTTTTTTTTTTTTTTTTTTTTTTTTTTTTTTTTTTTTTTTTTTTTTTTTTTTTTTTTTTTTTTTTTTGACACTGGCATTTTTTAAAAGGATAGGCTAGTCATTTTTTAAAACCTTGCTGGGGGATATTTGATATATTGAAGCTACTTAAGGTTTTCCCTTCTTGGCAGGGATATTACAGAAGTGACTCTATGTCCCTTTCCGCACTCCATTAAGAGGCACATGACATGGAAAACATTATGTTAAGTTAGATTAGCCAGTCACAAAGAGTAAGGAAGCATATGTTCTCCCTAATATGCGGATGCTAGGGAAAAGATGGGGCATAAGAGGGTCTTCAGATGGAAAAGGAGAGACCCTTGATAAACAAAGAAGTTGATTTAACTGAAAGGGATTGAGGGGTGGGGAGCGCGGGGGAGGGACACCCTAATGTATATCAAGGTTACTCACTAAATTGAACTTGAGAGGGAAGGAGGGGGAGGGAAGCGAGGGAGTGGGGTGGGAATTGGGGGAAGGGGTCAAATGAGAAATGTGGGCACATATGTCGTTTTCAATTTGTACCTAACAAAGATGTCTGCTCACAATGTACGAATAATAAAAAAAAAAAAAGAGGCACATGACAGTAATGTGTCCTATTGTGGCTCATGTAAACTTTAGCCCTGTGCTGAACTAGAATCTGTATGTTTTTCTCCTATAAAGTTCGAGCCGGGCGTGGTGGCACACACTTGTAATCCCAGCATTCGGGAGGCTGAGACCGGAGGATCCGGGTTCGAGGCCAGCCTCAGCTACCTAGTGAGGCACTCCGCAACTTAGTGAGACCTAGTTTCAAAATAAAGAATAAAAAATAGGGCTGGGGGTATAGCTCGGAGGTAGAATGCCCCTGAGTTCAATCCCCAGTACCGCAGATAAATAAATAAATAAATAAATAAATAAATAAATAAATAAATAAATAAATAAATAAAGTTACTACTTTTACTTCATATTGCTAAATAATTCGTGGTTGTCAGAGGTACTTCAAAACTGTGTAAATACTTTATTCTTCATTCAAATTTCATTCTTAAGTTCAGCATCATTGATGAATCTTGCCTGAATTACCTATTATTAAAATATAAAAATTTGAGATATTCTCATTTGACACTGGTTTCAGGACTGACATAATCTATCAAATGATAGTCCTACTCATATTATATAGATTAAAGATGTGTCCCAAAGAAATGGCTTATTGCACAGAGTAAATGAGTGGGGAGAACATTAGGCAGACACATTGTTGCTGCCACAGACCATATTGGGCTACCTCAATGGCTCCCTGGCACTCCGCTACCAAAATACTACTGACTAAGGTCTAAGAAAATCACTCAAGGAAATCTCACTCACCACTTACTTCTAATACAGTTTTGGCCATTTGTGACCAGAAACTTATCTGATGACCAAGAGCATGTTTCTGTGGCTCTCAAAACCCCCTTTTAGAAGCCAGGCGTAGTGGCACACTCTTGTAATCCCAGCATTTGGGAGGCTGAGACCGGAGAACCCGGGTTCACGGCCAGCCTCAGCTATCTAGTGAGGCACTCTGCAACTTAGTGAGACCCTGTTTCAAAATAAAGAATAAAAAAATAGGGCTGGGGGTATAGCTCAAAGGTAGAATGCCCCTGAGTTCAATCCCCAGTACTGCAAAAAAAAAAAAAAAATACAGACTACTTCAGATAAGTTTTGTGAGATGCAACAAGATTTTTTCACTGTATTCCTCTTGCTTCAGTTATCTGTATCTAGGAACAAGTCATTCCAAAACTTAGGGGCTTAAAAATACATTTTATTTATATTTCTTTGGGCTCTGGGAGTTGGCTTGATGTTGTTAGGAAGTTCTTGCTTGGGTTCTTTCATGTTGGTTTAGTAACTGGTTGAGGCCAGAATTATCCTTTAGGTGTCCTCAATATTCAGTAGTTGTTGGTTACCAGCCACAGTTGGCCTCTCCATGCAGCCAGGGTTTCCTCACAGTATGGTGGTTAACATTCTGAGAAGATAAGCTAAGTGTTGCCTTTTCTTCTCTAACTATACCGCAGCAGTCATATAGCACCTCTTCAATACATTATTAAATGAAATAATTAAAATCCTATATGATTTAGAGAAAAGGAGACAACCTGGACTGTTCAACTTTTGATAGGCAGAATGACAATGAATTCTGGTATTGCATTTTAAGTTGCCAAAACTGTTATCAAGGATTATGACTTTAACTTTAATATTGTGTTATTAAAAATTCTGCTTTCTATCCTCCTCCTCCTTTATCAGCTAATGCTCAATGGAATTGAAATTTCTATTAGTCCCATATATTATTAGTGGGAATGTGGTAGAAGTAGATATACTCTTGACAATCAATACCTACATCCATTAATTCATGATAGATTGCAAAATAGTGGCATCTTATTCTTTTATTCTCTCTTCATTTTCTAGCTGTGATACTTTTATGAGGTTAAATGTCTTCTCTTTGATCAGTGTGGAAAAGGCAGAATATATGGCTGATTCTTTTTCTTTATTAAACATTTTTCAAAATAATGAGTGGTTTCTACAGTATTTTTAATGGCAACCTATGAAATTTGTGTTTGAAAGGATATTGTAAAAAAGTAAAAGACATCCCACAGAATGAAAGGAAAATATTCACAAACCAAATATCCAGTAGAGAACATGTATCTTGAATCTATAAAGAACTTATGTCACTCAATAATAGAAAGCAAAAATCCCAATTTAAAAATGGGCAAGCATCTAAATAAATATTTCTTCAAGGAATAAATCTAATTGTATAATGAATGAAATGATGCTTGACATCTTTAGTGAATAGACGAAATGCAAATTAAAACTACAATGAAAGCCAGGTATACTTAGGAGGCTGAGACACGAGGATCATAGGTTCAAGAACAGCCTCAGCAAGTAGTGAGACTCTCATCAACCTAGTAAGACCTTGCTTCAAGATAAAAATAAAATGGGTCTGGGGGAGGGGGTATAACTTGGTAGTAGAATGCCCTTAGGCTCCATCCCCAGTATCACACACACACACACACACACACACACACACACACACACACACGTAAATAAAAAACACAATGAGATACTTCACATTCACTAGGATGACTAGGATAAAAAAGCTAGATAAATACAAGCATGACAATGATGTGGATAAATTAAAACCATCACACATGGTTGATAGGAATGTATAATGGTACAGATACTTTGGAAAATGTTCTGATAGCAAATCAAACTATTAAAAATGGGATTACTATATGGCCCATCAAATCCACTTATAATTATATAACTAAGAGAAGTGAAAACATGTCCACACAAAATCTTGTAAACATATGTTTATAGCTATATTAATCACAATAGTCAAATAGTAGAAACAATCCAATACTAATGAATAAACAAGTATTCAATTACTTGGACATAAAGAATGATTATAGGTACATGATACAATAAGGATAAAACTCAAATACATTGTTCTAAGCTAAAGAAGTCAGTTACAAAAAAAAATCACATATTATATGAGTCTATGCATAGGAAATATCCAGAACAGGGAAATCAATTGAAATGGAAAGTAGATGAGTGATTATTTAAGGCTGGAGGTAGCAGAGAGATAAGGAGAATGATAGCTAAAGGGCACATGGCTTTTCATGGAGGTGATAAAAATATGAAATTGACTGTGGTGATAGTTGCAACCTGTGACTTTATTAAAAAATTACTTAATTGTACACTCTAGATGAGTGAATTATATAATATATGAATTACATCTCAATAAACCTGATTTAAAAATGAACTCATGGGGCACTCTTGTAACCCCAGCATTCGGGAGGCTGAGACCTGAGGATCCGGGTTCGCGGCCAGCCTCAGCTACCTAGTGAGGCACTCCGCAACTTAGTGAGACTCGGTTTCAAAATAAAGAATAAAAAATAGGGCTGGGGGTGTAGCTCGGAGGTAGAATGCCCCTGAGTTCAATCCCCAGTACCGCAAAAAAAAAAAAAAAAAAAAAAAAAAA
>PVLC010049550.1:0-10384 GCA_004027655.1 Graphiurus murinus | reverse complement strand
AGCTGGTAGCTATAATAATAGCATTTATTATCTAATTGCTTCAAAACGGGGTGCGTGCTGCTCATAAAGTGACCCAACACATGAGGCAAGGGAGCCATCTGAGCAGGGTCGAGGCTTTAATCAGCTTTCTCTCCCTCTTCTATTTTTCTCTGTCTTCTGACTGTCTGCATCCGTGCATTTCTGTGATGTCCTCTGTGGTCGGCACAAGCAGATTTTTGAGGCAGTACCGTATTAATGAAAGTCTCTTGCTTCCTCTCTGTCGCTTCCCAGGCCAGCGTGGTGTCCCTCTGCCCCCTCTGTGAGGACAGCCCCTAGGGAGCCGGCAGGTCTCCACCCCCTTTGTGTCCCTGCGGGTTGGGAGTTCCGGGGGCCCAGCAGCAGCAGCAGCAAGCTGTGAGACTGTTGCCGTAGTGACGGTCACAGTGGTGGGGCTACCTAGGGCTCCCTTCATTTTCCTGGACAGTGTCTTTGCTTTTAAAATGCACACACACACATGCACACACACATGCGCACGCACACATGCGCACACACATAAGCACACACACATGTGTACATATACATACACATGCAAAAGCACGCACACACACCGTACACAGGCACACGTATAGACACACACACACACACACACACACACACACACACATCAATTTATGAAGCCCCAATGTGAAATCATGCTGGCTCTGATTCATGACATTTTCCTGAGACTTTCATAATGTTTCTCTTTTCTAAATAAGCAATTTCAGGTCAGGTAAAAATGCGAGTAAATCATGCCTTGCTCCTGTTCCAGATGTATCAATTTCTGTTCGTTCTCCTGGTTTTTTTCTTTTTTCTTTTCCCCCCTCTTTCATGGCTCTCAGACAATAAAAATAAGCCCAGCCTCCACCCTGGAGCGCCCAGGGGCCCCACAGAGTCGTGCTTCCCTACCTGGCTCATTACCGACCTTCGCGTTTTCCCTGGCAATTATCTGAAACTGAGGAATGATTTTGGCACACCGGAGACCCTGGAGGATCAAAGAGGCTGATGTGACAGTTAGTTCATGAAACGGGGAGGAAGCGAATGTCCCCCTCTGCCAGTACTAACACGGCCGGCTCCCCAGCCTGGGAGATCCTAGTTGCCAAGCGTCTGCCTGCATTTTCTTGCAGGGGCCAGCCTGGCGCAGGTCAGGAACATGGTGGCTTTTATCAAGCAGGGCAGTGGCTCTCTCTGAGGATGGCCGATGTCTCCCTCTCTGATGGGAACCGCAACACATGTGGTCTTTAACAGAGAGGGCGTGAATATTTTCATAGACTGGGAAAGAGGTGCCCACAGAAGTCTTCGTTTATTTGGAATACATCGGGCGAGGCTGACAGGGGTGATTATGTTTGTAAAGAAAATTAAGAGCCAGGGCTCCGGAGACAGAGCGCTCGAGGTTCCATCCTGGCCCCTGGCAGTTAGCATCCTGTGCAGCGTGAGCCGATTCTAACATCTCTGCCTCAGCTCTCTATCGTGAAAACAAAGGTACCCATGTCGTAGGTTGTCTAGGAAATAAACACAGGTGAAATCATCATGGCATATGGAAAGCCTTCAATAAATGCCAACTGCTATTACTACTTTTAGAGTAGCTATTTTTATGCAGGTAAGAAAGTAATCAGGTATTCTGAGGTTTTGTGACCTGCTTTTTCAAACTGTTTGTTCTTCCAATAGTCATTGAGGGCTCAAAGTGTCCTTGGCAGCCACGTATGGTGGCACATACTTGTAATGCCGGTATGTGGGAGGCTGAGACAGGAAGATCGCAGGTTTGAGGACAGCCTCAGCAACATAGAGAGACCCTCAGCAACCAAACAGGACCCTGTTTCAAAACAAAACAATAAAAAAGGTCTGAGGGTGTAGCTTGAAGGCAGAATGCCCCTGAGTTCCATCCCCAGTACCAAAATAAATAAATAAATGTCCTATGTTTTGTGCTAAGCACTGATAGGTAACTTAGGCATAAAGAAAGAAACCGAGCTCTGCCCTGGAGAATTTAAATTCCGGTGGAAGAGCTGAGAAAAGTGTCCACAAAGGAGTACACTGCATGATAGAATGTTTTTCTGTCTGGTGTAGCACTGATGGTAAAAAATACTTTCGGATTGCAGAAAAAGATGTGAACCGCCTGGTTGGTGGATGGGGGGGAGGATATTTGTGCAGGAGGAAGCTTCGGTCAGAGCTTGAACAATTGGATTTTTTTTAAGTGGGGGAGATTGGTGCAGGTGTGGTGCCAGGCAGCTGGGAGGAGAGAACAGGAGAATTCCAAGCAGGCGCAAGGATGTAGGAAAGATGCCGAGGAGGCGTCGAGGGACGGGAGGCGGAGTGCAAACCCAGCACTTAATCACGGGCTCTTGGTGGAGCGATGGCCCCACAGGGAGAAGGGACATCAGGGGAGGCCACAGGAGTCTGCATTTTCCTTTCAGCAAGAAAGGGGCCTCTCTAGGAAGCAATTGTAGCGCTGTGAATTTGGAATTAGACGGGTGCTCTAGAAACGGACTCTGAGAAAATACTCTGCCGCATCTCTGGCCCTTTCCACTCGACTCAGGAAGGTATTTCCATCTTGCATCACTGTGTCCAGCACACAAATATTAACACTTTAAAAAATCTTACACTTAACACAATCCTCAAAGGTTGTGAGTTATGGGGTTTCCACTTACAAAGTAATTTTGCCACAGGTTTTTTTTTTTTTTTAAGGCGAGTTAGAACTAAGTTCAATAATTTTTATAACAAATAGGATTTGCCAACTGAGATTTCTCTTTTAATAAGTCTATTTCCCTCGCTCCATGTGCTTTATTTAGATTTGTTTTGCTCTCTCTTAAGTTACTGCATGCTGGCCTTAAACCTGTGATCCTCCTGTCTCGGCCTCCCAAGTACTGGCATTCCGGGCCTGCCCCACCATGTCTAGCCTCTGTACCTGAATGGCAGAGCTGTCTCTTGGATCGGTGCCACTACATATGAATTATTTCTTACACATTATTTTGGCCCAAAGGCTGTTATTTCAGTCATAGACGTGGATGAGAAGAAAGCTCAACAAAAAATAGGCTTTTCAAATATTCTTGGAAGTTAAATTTAAAACTTTACTCCACATTTAAATCACAAATTCTACAAACAGAATGATTTTCAGAGGCCCCAAATGTTGAGATACTAAGGAATTTGGATTTTAAGGTCACTGTTTTAAAAAGTTCTTCTAATCTTTCCTCTCCCGCTCTTTCCTTCCCCCCCCCCTTCCTTCTTCCATCAATAGATATTTTTTTTAATTTTTATTTTGGAAACAGGGTCTTGCTAAGTTACCGAGAGTCTTGCTATGTTGCCGAGGCTGGCCTCGAACCTGCGATCCTCCTGCCTTAGCCTCCCAAGTACCGGCATTACAGGCGTGTGCCAGCATGTCCGGCTCCATCAATAAATATTGGATGAAGACTTCATCTCTGCTATCTACCACACCCATGGCTTCCATATTAGTGACCACCCGTCCAAGTATTTATTTGTTTTTCCTATTAAAGCATCACTGTCAATGACAATGGAAAGAGTCTGTGCCAAGCGCCATGCCAGTGACTTCAGGAAGTTTTCTTACAAAAGCTCACTCTTTAACCACTGCCCTGCTTCTAGGCAGGTTCTCCAGGCTATCTCCAAGGTCCTCATAATCTCTCTTTTCACTGCACAATGCCATCTCCAATGAAAGGCCGTGGGTGGTGATGCGCCTCCTCCGGATCCACCAGGAATTCTAAGACCTGGATTCCGGCTGTGACTCCTGTGTCGCCCGCAGGTAAGCCAGTATCTCCACCTCTCTGATCTCTGATTTCTCAAACTAATATTTTATCAGTAATACTTGTTGCAATTACAAAATAGAGATGGAAAAAAATCATTTGGAGCTCCTTAGAGCCCACAATTAGTATGAATTACATTTAAAAAAGAAAAGAAACAGTAATAAAGCCAAGATAGAAAAGAAAGTGGCGTGACTGCACTCATCCCTTCCTCTGTGGAGATTTTTCACATTCCTTGGGAGCGAAGGGAAAAAAAATTAAATGATCAGTTAAGTGACTTGCAAGTAGACTATTAAGCAAGAGTGTGCGATTTGCACTCGATTAGTTAATTAAAGAGTTGGAAGAGCATGCAATTCTTTGCACTCGATTAGTTAACTAAAGAATCTCGAAGCAGATGGGTAGCCTCCCTTAAAACGTGGTATCGTGTCATGGAGGAGGCAGTGACCCAAGAGCCAGCTGCGAGACCTTGAACTTCTTTGCCCTCAGTCTCTACGTGTCCACAACACAGAGAAGTGAGAGTGTAAGGTCTCACTTCTCTGTGAGACCAAAGGCTAAGATTTTTGGAACCTCTGAAGGATAACCTCCAGTGTTAAGTTTCCAACCACTAATTTGAAAGTTCTGAGAAGTTAAGATAGTCAGACCCTCTGCAGTTCTCCTGCCCTGGCCCACTCCAAAACTCACGTGTTAGGATGGGTTAGCCGGAGAGCACGTGCCTTCCCGGGGTCTTTGCTCTGGCTCTACTTCCTCTGCTTTGCTTGCTCCACACCCGACTGGAATCTGGCTCAAGGGAACTTCCCACAGCATGGTGGAAGGCTTCAGATCACTTTATTACCCAGGGTGCTGTCAAATTGATTTGAGAACTTTCAGTGGAGGGACTATTTACAGAGATGGAAGGAGGTGTGTGTGTATGGGGGGCACAACCCAGGGGCTGGCTGTAGTGGGGAGTGACCACCGCTCCCAGGCCCCAAGGGCAATGGGAGGGGGCCCAGACCTCAGTGAGCACCAGGCCATGAGAGGGGGCTGTTGGCAGGAGTTGAGGTGTTTGGGTCTCTGAGCTTTATGTTATATCCCCAGTCTATTTTATTTTAACAGGGTCTCACTAAGTTGCTGAGACTAATCTTGAACCTACCATCCTCCTGTCTCTGCCTTCCACGTCCTGAGACCATTTTAGCCAGGGTGCAGGTGGGATTCACCTGGCCGCTGCTTCCTGGCCACCCGGACTTGTGGGAGCAGCGCTGCAGGTGGAGAAGCTCTCCTGTTCACGCCGACCTTGGCAGGACCGCGGGCACCCACCCGAGTTCAGGAGACCTCTCCTGTTTCCCCTTGGGCATGGCCGCACCACCAAAGAAGGAGCAGCAAGAGGGAAGCCGGCGTCCTCCCTGACCCAGCGCATCCCTGGCAATTCAGAGTTTGGTATCTGAGAGGCCGGTAAACCAGAGCCTTCTGCTTGTCTCCGTGATTCCTGACAACGGGGGAAAAAGAGGCCAGACCTCCTCTCTGGCGGTGGCCGCCGATCCTCTACTGGGAACGTCGTTCTCCTCGATCCAGATTCCCCCTGATCGCTCATGGTAACCGAACTTGACACGAGGTTCTATTGCCTTTCCCGAGCGAGGTCTTGGGAGGCTGCAAACCTATGTGGCTGGGAAAGGAATTTGCTGCACTCAAGAGGGAAGGAGAACCGCCCCAGAGTTCCAACTTCCAAGGCTTGTCTGCTTGCAGAGACTCTGCTCTTGAAGTCATTTGGGTGGGCCTTGTTTCTGAAGAAATCAAGAGGCCCCAGAACCTCCCAAGTGAGGGAAAGAATGATTTCCAGATAGTCAAGTGGAGTGGCCTCTTGGCTCTCGAGCTGGATGTGCTTGGCAGTCTTTCCATCTGGCTGTCCAGGATCCCGAGGTTAGCAAAGCAGAAGCCAAATCTTTGGGGAGCTAAAAGACCTGTGCACGTGCCAACATTTCTGACAAATACTCAGTTAATTGTTTTCTATGATTCTTCTCCCGAGACGCAAACTGTGTGCGCCAGACACCAAGATCGGTCCCCTCCCACAACCTCAGATCCCAAGGGAGCCGGTGGTAATTACGCACACACACACATTTGGGCCAAGCTTCTACCCCACAGGAAGTGCACACATCAGCCCTGGGGGATGAAGGAATGATGAGGCATGGGAAAAAAAGAAAGCCCCTCGGTGAGAAAGAAGAGGAGCTCGCACACGGGAAGCCAGGGAGATTCGGGACTCACGAGCTACTCACCACCTCCTGTAAGCCCCCCACGCAAATGGTGGCCAGAAGAGGCAGAGCGAGCTGATGAGAGATCTGTGCTGGGGCTCTGGCTGGTAAATAATGGAGGACCTGGAAACCTCACCACTCCAGGGTGGAATTCAACTTGGGATTGGTTCCGGGAAATAATGGCGTCTACAGTCGATTCCAGAATAGATGATGGGGACGCAGAGGGAAAGCAGGGGTCTGAGCTCTACAGTCCACTGACCTGCATGAATGTTGTCTCTCAAATTTAGCCTTTTTACAGTTCTGCCTCTTTTTTGACTTGTAACGTTCTCTTAGGTTTAGCTCCTGCCCTCCGTTCATCCAGTATTTGAGGTTGTACACCCTGTAAAATGTCCGTGCACTCCGTTCTCGTTGAGTTGGAAAAGGTTAGAAGATGAATCCCTCTGAACATAGGCTAATTGGATCCGAATCTCACCTGCCAGGTAGCAGGGATGCTTTTTAGAGAATGAAAGACTGGAATAGCAAAGAACTCCAGTCCTGCCTGCCCTGTTTCAGGACTGACTTTAATGGAAGATGACTCCGTTTTCATTTATTTATTCAGAGGTTTGGAATCAAAGGATTTATGCACTGGACACAAAGCTGAACCCAGATACAAAACTGAAACAGTGTAGACACAAAATTTAAACTAATTCTTGTTTGCTTCCACCAAAGGTTGATTTTTACAATGACAATAGCAACATGCTAAATTAATGAGGCAAGATCTGCAACCTAAAGAAGTTCCAATAAGAAAAGTAAGATGATGAGTTACTAACGTATGGATTAGTTATGCATTCTCTTTGGAATCTAGGACTTCCAAAGAGAATGTAGATTTCCTTTAAATATTGACTGTAAAAACTCATTGAAATGATAAAGGTGAAAGAGATGTAATTAGTTGTTTGCAAATACTTGGAAGAAATCTGTAAATAAACTCCAATAAAATGTTGGCTGAGAGAGCTAGAATACAGGAGAAGAAAGCAGCAAAAACAGTAACAACAAAACTCAAAACAAACAAAAACCCTAAACAAACACACAAGCAAAAAACTGGTTGCACAGGAAAGTTTGTCATCAAGGATTCAGCGAGTCAAAAAAGAAGCAATATCGATAAGTTCAGGTCTAAAAATTTAACCAAGATATTTGGTACAATAGGTGGGATAAAATAAAATAAAATAAAGGCAAGAAAAAACTGTCTGAGAGAAAGGGGAAGTAAAATAGATTGATTTTTCTTTTTATTCAAACATTGAAAATAAATAATCATATTAATTTCTTTTAGGAGGAAAAAATGAATGTCTTATATTGTTTCAGGCAGGTCTGTCTGAGATAGAAATACTGACCAAAATGTTTTATTGGATAAAAGACCCCCTCACAGCTCTGAAATTAGCACAAGGTTATTGGTATATGTGGCGTATATATTTCATATGCAGTAGTAAAACATTCTGGTATGCTTTGTTTGAAAAAAAAAAATGAAAAAGCCCTCAATGAAGCGTCTCTCAGACATGTGTCATGAGCTTTTCCTTACTGAATTCTTCCATATTAATAAACTGAGAGTTGCTCTTCTTTTCATTCCTTTGGCCACAGGACAGACGAAATCCACCAAAGTCTCTACCACAAACATTCTCAGATGGTGCTAATAAAAAAAAGAAACCCAAACCAGAATTGGTGGTCCCCATTGTAAGAGTTGCTAAGTATCATCAGAAAGCCATAATTGTCCTCCAGCATGCCTGGTGGCTCGGCGTTGTGAAATGCCAAGGGCACACAGTCTCCGCGGCGCTGTCAATGGCAGCTCATGTGTGGTGTTGGGTGGTCTAGTGTTCTGCCTGGTGGTCTTGTTTCTGCCTGCTCTGACAGCACTAATGGTTTCACGGAGCCCCCGGTCCTACATGGCATTCACTTGTCTTCCTTCAGTAATGCACGACAAGTCATAAAAGACAGACTACCCAGAAATGACAGTGTGGTGTTCCAGACAGTCTCTCTCTCGGTGGTGACAGCTCCAAATGAGGCTGGCTCAGTGCTGAAGTCAAAGCATTTTTCGAAGTGCTGGTTCAAAACACAGCCTTAGATCTGGAAAATCAAAACTGGGCGCTTTTATTATTTTATTTTGCCTCTTCCATCATTGCTTGTAATAAATATTCAGCTGTTGGACTGCAGCTAGCAACTTATGATAGATGACACAAAATTGAATCCAACTCTCTTTCCCAGATGCAAAGAACTCATCGTTGGGTTAGAGAGACTTCACTACCTTTTAATAAGCATAGCGGATCATTTTACAGACTTTCTTGCCGTGCTCATTCAGGATTTATTTCCCAAGGTTCCACAAAGAATAGCAAGAGAAGGATAACAACATAATTTCTGTTTAGAGGATCAAAGTGTCACATACCCCCAAATTAATCCGGGCACCCAGCCTAGTTTCAACACTGAAGAGCATCAGAGTGTTCTTCTGCATAAGCTGACTTCTCATTCTGCACTTGTAGGATGAACAGACCAAGAATTTAATCTCAATAGACTTTCAGTGGCCGTCAGTTGGACTGGGTTTGGAAAATTCAGTGCTAAGCCCAATAAACTGTCCATCGTGAAGCGTTCTCTCTGCTCTGATATTCATTAGCCATTTAACTAAATTTGTCCTTATATTGTGCTTACATGTTCATAGTCATTCTTTTGTTTAACAAAAACAAACTGAGTTCCTGCTAAACCTTTTAAGACCAAAGAAAAGTTTCCATAAAGGAGCAACACTGGAGCTGGCTTTTCTAGATACTTCTTTTTTTTTTTTTGGCGGTACTGGGGGTTGAACTCAGGGGCATTCTACCTCCGAGCTACACCCCCAGCCCTATTTTTTATTCTTTATTTTGAAACCGAGTCTCACTAAGTTGCGGAGTGCCTCTCTAAGTAGCTGAGGCTGGCCGCGAACCCAGATCCTCTGGTCTCAGCCTCCCGAATGCTGGGATTACAAGCGTGCACCACCACGCCCGGCCCTCTAGATATTTCTAACACATCCATAAGAGATGCCTGGTATAGAATCCACCACCACCCTATTTGTACTTGATTTATTTCTTTTTCCACTTCTCCTTTGTTATAAGGAAATACATATTCAAAAGCAAATATCAGACAGTCTTCTTCATTTACCCACTGTCTACTCCCATGCCCAGCACATGGCAAAAGGTCGGTCCATTTTCTAATGTGTAGATTAAGCTTGGGCCTGCTAGAGTGATTATAAAATTGAATAAGACTTGGTCCTTTTCCTTAAGATCTTCCTACTTTAGCACACGGCTGAGTAGAGAGAAGCTGCCCAGTAACACCTTGATGAGTCAATTCTCAGACTTTCTTCATATGGGAAGACAAGACGATTAAAATGATTGTCAGCAAAACTCGGTATTGTTATTTCACTCTTTACGGTGAAATGAAAGTTCCACACCTTTCCCCCTCTCACTCAGGACCCCAGGTACTTGTGAACAAGAAAGGATCAAAGCACTGGAATTGCCACCATAGCAACACTGAGCCAACACTCGAACACATGGTCTTAAACCAGGAGAAGACATTTAAAAATAGAACCATTGTGGATCATCCAAATTGTTTGGGTTTTAGTACTTCTGGTCTCCCAAACAAGCAGGACAACATGCCTATAACCCCAGTACTTGGGACGCTGAGATAGGAGCATCCTAAGCTTGTTCGTGGCCAGACTCAGCAAATTAGGGAGGCCCTCTGCAACTTAGTAAGAACTTGTTTCAAAATAAGAAATAAAATAGAGCTGCGGCTGAAGCTCAGAGGTAGAATGCCCCTGGGTTCAATCCCCAGACACACACACACACACACACACACACGAAAAAAAAAAAACTAGATTTCAGAAATAAAATATCCTCCTGATGATGTGAGAACTGACCTTGAAAGATTCCCTCAGAGATCCTTCTTATCAAGTCATTCATTCATTCATTCATTCATTCATTCAACATATACTTATTGGACAACTACCATTTGCTAGGACTTAGTCTAAAATCATGGAATAAACTTGTAAACAGTAATTTTAAAAAATTACTACTTTCCTAGAGCTTACATTATAGTAGATTAAAACAGAAGAAAATGTTGACATAATAATTAAGCAAATTTTATAGTATATTAGAAGGTGATCGATTCTGCTAAGTGAATAAAGGGATAAACTAGAACAGAGTCAGGGACACCCGCAAGGGTGGATGGAGTTGAGTTTGAGGCAATTTGCAGTTTTGAAAAGGTGATCGTAGAAAGCCTGTTTGAAAAGATGTAATTTGAGCAATGCCTTGGGAAAGGTGTGAGTTATCCAGGTGTGTAAGGGAGGGGAGACTGCTTCGGATGGAACTAAATGCTAGCTCGAAAGCTCTGAGGAGGAATGTTCTTGCT
>PVLC010049549.1:0-10396 GCA_004027655.1 Graphiurus murinus | reverse complement strand
TTTTTTTTTTTTTTTTTTTTTTTTTTTTTTTTTTTTTTTTTTTTTTTTTTTTTTTTTTTTTTTTTTTTTTTTTGCGGTACTGGGGATTGAACTCAGGGGCATTCTACCTCCGAGCTATACCCCCAGCCCTATTTTTTATTCTTTATTTTGAAACCGAGTCTCACTAAGTTGCGGAGTGCCTCACTAGGTAGCTGAGGCTAGCCGCGAACCCGGATCCTCTGGTCTCAGCCTCCCGAATGCTGGGATTACAAGCGTGCGCCACCACGCCTGGCTCTATTTGCTTTCTTAGCTGTGATTTTCTTGAGTTCTTTGTATATCCTAGATATTAGACCTCTATCCGAAGAGTAACTGGCAAAAATCTTCTCCCACTCTGTTGTTTAGGTTCTTGATAGTTTCCTTTGCTGCACAAAAGCTCTTCAGGAAGATCAATACATGGGATTGCATTAAACTGAGAAGTTTCTTGAATTAAGAAATGCGGAATCTCAGCCGGGCGTGGTGGCGCATGCTTGTAATCCCAGCATTAGTGAGACCCGGTTTCAATATAAAGAATAAAAAATAGGGCTGGGGGTATAGCTCGGAGGTAGAAAGCCCCTGAATTCAATCCCTAGTACCTCAAAAAAAAAAAAAAAAAAAAAAAAAAAAAAAAAAAAAAAAAAAAAAAAAAAAAGTGGAATCTCAGCTAGATGTGGTGATGCAGGCTCATAATCCCAGTACTTTGGAGGCTGAGACAGGAGGATGGCAGGTTCACAGCCAGTCTCAGAAGCTTAGTAAGGCTCTCAGCAACTTAGCAAGACCCTGTTTTCAAATAAAAAAGAAAATAGGTCTGGGTTTGTAACTTGAAGGTAGAATGCCCCTGGGTTCAGTTCGTAGCAGCAGCAACAGCACCACCACCACCAACAACAAAAAAGAATGTGGATTCTGGGCTGGAGGTATAGCTCAGTGGTAGATAGAGTACCTTTCTAACATACTGAAGTCCCGAAGTTCAGTTCCCTAGCACTGCAAAAAAAAAAAAAAAAAAAAGAGAGAGAGAGAGAAATCAATCCCCCTTCCTTCTTTCCATCTTTCTTTTTTGTGGTACTGAGTATTGAACCCGGGGGGATTCTACCTCTGAACTACACCTCCAGCTCTATTTTTATTATTTAGAAACAGGGTCTCACTAAGTTGCAGAGGGCCTCATTAAAGTAGCTGAGGCTGGCTGAGAACCTGTGATCCTCTTGTCTCATCCTCCCAAGTACTGGGATTACAAGAGTGTGCCACCACACCGGGCTGAGGAATCTTTCTTACACAGTGGTGTATATATAACCCACATATATAATAATACATATTCTTTAAATATACTATATATATATATATATATATATATATATATATATATATATACTTTTTTTTTTTTTTTTTTGCAGTACTGGGAATTGAACTCAGGGGCATTCTACCTCTGATGTATACCCCCAGCCCTATTTTTTATTCTTTTTTTTTGTGTGTGTGTGTGTGTGTGTGGTACTGGGGATTGAACTCAGGGGCATTCTACCTCCGAGCTATATCCCCAGCCCTATTTTTTATTCTTTATTTTGAAACCGGGTCTCACTAGGTTGCGGAGTGCCTCACTAGGTAGCTGAAGCTGGCCGCGAACCCGGATCCTCCGGACTCAGCCTCCCAAATGCTGGGATTACAAGCGTGCGCCACCACGCCCGGCTTCTATTTTTTATTCTTTATTTTGAAACAGGGTCACACTAAGTTGCAGAGGGCCTCACTAGGTAGCTGAGGCTGGCCGTGAACCCGGATCCTCCTGTCTCAGCCTCCCAAATGCTGGGATTACAAGCGTGCGCCACCACGCCCAGCTTACTATATTCTTTTTTTTTTTTGCGGTACTAGGGATTGAACTCAGGGGCATTCTACCTCCAAGCTATACCCCCAGCCCTATTTTTTATTCTTTATTTTGAAACCGGGTCTCACTAAGCTGTGGAGTGCCTCACTAGGTAGCTGAGGCTGGCCTCGAACTCGGATCCTCCGGTCTCAGCCTCCCGAATGCTGGGATTACAAGCGTGCGCCACCATGCCCGGCGATTTTCTGTAAATTTTAATTTGTGAGAAGGCTTATGTTTGACAGAGATTTCTCCTGCCATCCCCATAGAAATATTATGTGGGCAGATTCTAAGAGCTTCTCTTTAGAGATAAAGATTACATTTGCTTCTGTTAGTGACCCTAAACCCCTTTCAGTGAGGTAGAGGACTACATTATATTAATTTTATAGTTAAGAAGTTCCTAGACAGTCCATACAGTGTTGTGGTTCTTAAACTGTAGCCCAGGGACTCCTGAATGTCAGGGTGGTTAAAAGTTTTTTTTTTTTTTTTTAAATAAAACAGACGTTATTTGCTTTTTTACTCTTCATTCTCTCTTTAGTGACATTTTTGAGAGGTTATGGGATGCTATGATACCTTCTCATGTGAGAGCTAATAGATTGTGAGTCGTGTATTTTTTGGGGAGGTTTAAAGTTTTTCTTTTTTCAATATCAAACACAGCAAATATCAGTAGGTATAACCTACATAAACAGAAGCTCTCTAGGGTCCTCAATTTTTGAGAGTTTAAAGTGATCTTGGGGTCAAAATGTTTGAAAACTGCTAAAGTAGTGTTTGGATTCAAACCTTATGAAAGGCATAAGCAAAAGGGTTCAGTTTCTCCCATCTTTTCTCTCTACCTTGGAAGAGAAAAATCTCCAGTCAATCCTTATCGCAGCTGGATGTGGTGGCGCATAATCCCAGTACTTGGGAGGCTGAGACTGGAGGATCACAGGTTCAAGACCAGGCTCAGCAACACACTCAGCAACCTAGCCAAACCCTGTTTCAAAACAAAAATATAAAAATAAAAAGAGCTAGGAGTGTAGTTTGGAGGTAGGATGCCCCTGGATTTAATCCTTTGTACCAAAAATATATAAATCCTTACTGCACCAAAAGGTGCAGTGTATCTGGGGTATAAACTTTAGTAAGCATAAGAATGACCTGCAAAGCTTGTTAAAACTAAGATTTCCAAGGCCCATTTCCAGAGATTCTGATTAAGTAGGTCCGAATTGGGGTCTAAGAGTTTGTTTTTCTAGGAACCAAGCTTCTAGTTGCTAATGTTGCAGATCCATTTTGAGTAACATTGTTCCAGGGTCCTAATTTAGGAAAGAGTCTCAGTTTCAACTTCATAAGGTAACTCTTCTCTCCTTGCATGAGTGTTAAAACCCAAGTTCCTAGGTTATGGTAAGATACTTTTAAAAAAAAAAAATCCACTCAATTATCAGCATATTTTCAACTTTTTCCAGATTCTCCTTCATTTCTGCTTCTTGGGGCTTTTGCTACCTACTGTTTGAGCTTAGCTGTGGTGTGTGTGTTTGTATGTATGTGTGTGTGTATTTTGGGGGTTGTATGTGTGTATTTATCTAGTATCTTATTTAAGTATACTTATTTAAGTATCTTATTATATAGATACTTATAATAACAGGGCTTTCCCCCTCCCCCCCTTTGGTACTGGGGATTGAACCCAGGGGTGCTCTACCACTGAACTACATCCCCAACTCTTTTCCAAATTTGGAGAAAGGGTTGTAAAGTTGATCTTCTGTCCTTAGCCTTCTGAACTCTACTGCTGGAATTATATGCATGCACCACTGCACCCAGTTTTATAAACAGGACTTTTAAGTTATCTCTGTATACGTACGTGCCTAGTTTGGCCCCATCTATAAATCTGCACCACCATGCCAGGCTGTTTGCCCATTATTGAGTTGTTAGAGTTCTTTATTCTGAATAGTAGATTCTATGAGATAAATGGTTTGTAAAAATTTTCTTTTGTTGGTCATCTTTTCACCTTTTAAATAAAGTTTTTTAGCTGGACATGGTGGCACACGCTTGTAATCCCAGTACTTGGGAGGCTGAGACAGGAGAATCCGGGTTTGCGGCCAGCTTCAGCTACTTAGTGAGGCTCTTGGCAACCTAGTGAGACCCTGTTTCAAAAAAAAAAAAAAAAATAGGACTGGGGGTGTAGCCCGGAGGTAGAATCCCCTGGGTTCAATCCCCAGAACCACAAAAATAAATAAAGTTTTTGATCTGTGAAACATTTACAAAGTCAAATTTATCTTTTTTTTTTTTTCTCTTCATGCTTGTGGTTTTGGTACTGTATTTAAAAATCTCATGGACATGGTAGTACATGCCTGTAATCCCAGTACTTGGAAGACTAAGACAGGAGGATTGGCAGATTCCAGGCCAGCTTCAACAATTTAACAAGGCCCTCAGCAACTTAATGAGACCTTGTTTCAAAATAAAATAGGGCTGAAGGTGTAGCTTGGAGGTAGAATACCCCTAGTTTCAATCCCCAGTACCACAAAAAATGAAATAAAACAAAAAATAAAATGCTCATGTGTTAGATAGTGTAGCTGTTTGGAGGTGGGACATGGCTGGAGGGGGTGGATCCCTGGAGGGCATGGCCAGGGACTGTAATCCATTCCTGGCTACTTCCTCTGTTCAGGCTCTGCTTCCCAGTCTCTGAGCTGAGGGAGGCTTTTCTTCTCTGAGCCCTAAAGTCCTGCCTCAAGCCATTCCTACCGTCATGGGCAGGCTGATCATGGACTGATCCTCTGAAATTGTGAACCCTGAAATAAACCTTTCTTCCTCTTAAATTGTGCTTGTCAGGTATTGTGGTCACAGGGACAAAAAAGCTGACTATAAACAGCTGACTAAACAGGATAGTGGAGAAATAAGGGGTGGGTGTGGTGGCGCACACTTGTAATCCCAGTACTTGGGAGGCTGAGACAGGAGGATCCGGGGTCAGGGCCAGTTAGTGAGGCTCTTCTCAACTTAGTGAGACCTTGTTTCAAAATAAAGAATAAAATATAGGGCTGGGTGTAGCTCGGAGGTAGAGTGCCCCTGGGTTCCATCCCCAGTACTGCAAAAAACAAACAAACAGAAACAAAACAGGTAATAGGTCCCAAGCAAGTCTTAAGGCTTAATAGGGGAAACAATGTTAAATTTTAAGACCCCAAAATAATCTTTCTATTGATATTCTTCCAGACCAGTGTGTGTGTTAGGGAGGAGGGGGTAGGGTCCTCGTCTGGACCCACTAGGATGGCAGTCTTGCTCCCTTAGTTTTAGGCATTCCCACTTCTGTGACAGCTCTATATCTGGGTCACACACCCATAGCCTCCTCTCTCCCCCCAAAGCTGGAAGTTTGTGTCATTGAGTGGCTTTGCTGGACGTTTGCTGTGTTTGGGGTTCTCTGCGGTAGCCCTTTGCTAGCTAGGGTTTTTTGCATTTTATGTCTGTGATGAGAAGGGTAGTCCTGGTAATTTCTGAATTGCTTTCACAGTCATTCTTTGGACAGTAGGTCCTAGCTGACTAATCTCTTTATCAGATGGTCATTTGGCTACATCCTTGTAGTTCTCTACTGAACCCATTTTTTCATTCCTTAGACATATGAGTAAACCAAGAACTTTTCTAACCTCCCAGTTCTGCTTCTGTTTTTTGTTTTTGTTTTTTTTTCAGTCCTGGGGGTGGAACCCAGGGGCATTCTACCTCCGAGGTACACCCCCCAGCCCTGTTTTTTTTATTTTTTATTTTGAAACAGGGTCTCACTGGCTGCAAACTTGTGATGCTCCTATCTCAGCCTTCCAAATACTGGGTTTACAAGCATGTGCCACCACGCCCATCTTGCTTCTGGAATTTTTTTTTTTTTTTTTTTTTTTTTGCAATACTGGGAATTGAACTCAGGGGCATTCTATCCGAGCTGTACCCCCAGCCTTATTTTTTATTCTTTTTTTTTTGAAACAGGGTCTCACTAAGTTGCGGAATGCCTCACTAGGTAGCTGAGGCTTGCCACCAATCTGGATCCTCAGCCTCCGAAATGCTGGAATTACAAGCTTGTGACACCACACCCGGCTTGCTACTGTTTTGACAATTCTATCTTCAAATAGTTTATTCACTGTAAGCAGTCAGAAGGAGTCAGGCTGCTCTTTTAGTACTTATATTTCCTCAGCTAAACATCCAGTTTCATAGTCCACAAGTTCTGTGTGTCACAAAACACAGGACATAGATAAAATTCCACCAAGTTCTTTACTATATAACAAGAAGGGTTTTTCCTCCATTGTTTAGTAATGTTCCTTTTTTCCATCTAGCACCTTACTAGAAAGGCGATTAATTACCATTTCTATTTCTAGCAAAAATTAGTTCATGACTGCATAGGTATTCTCTAAAAAGATTGAGGCTTTCTCTCAACTCTTATTCTAAGCTCTTATCAAATCACCTATAGCAACTTGTTCTTGGAAGTGGAGGCTTTTTAAAGCATGTACTTCAAAACCTCTTCCAGTCTTTACCATTATCTACTTAAAAAATAGCTCCCATACTGGCTGGCTGCAGTTGCATGCCTATAATCCCAGCTAGTCAGTAGGCTGAGGCAGGAGGATTGCAAGTTTTAGGCTAGCCTTAACAATTTAGTGAGATCCTGTCTCAAAATAAAAGGTAAAAAGGTCTGGGGATATAGCTCAGTGGTAGAGTGCCACTTGGCTCAATTCCTAGTACTGCCTACAACAAAAACAAAAGAACCCTCTCACATTTTTAGGTATTTGTAATTGCAACACCCACTCCTGGTACCAGTTTACTATCATAGTCCATTCAGGCTGCTCTAATAAAGTCTCATAGACTAGATGGCTTACAAACAACAGAAATTTTTTTCTTACAATGTTAGAGTCTGGAAAGTCCAAGTTTGAGGTATAAGTAGATTTGGTATTTGGTGAGGGCCCACTTTCTGACTCTTTATGGATCAGACGGCTATCTTTTCACTGTTGTCATATGGCAGAAAAGCAAAGGGGGTCTCTCTTGGACCTCTTATATAAGAGTATTAATCTCATTCTTAAGGAGTCTACCTATATCATCTAATCACCCCCCAAAGACTCTACTTCCTAATACTATCAGTTTGTGGGATAGGATTTCAGCATAAAGGGAGGGGGTTACAAACATTCAGACCCTAGCAACATCTATTCTGTCTGATGTCCCTCCTCCCCCTTTTGCATTCCTCGAGATTAAATTCAACCTTGGACATGCTAGGCAAGTGCTCTACCACTGAGTCCGCATCTGATTATTAATGCAGTAGTCTCCCCCCATACTTTTTTTGCCACAGAAAATATTTCAGCTGATGGGAAGTGTTGTGCCAGAAAGCATTGAGCCTGTACAAAGACTTCAGCAAGGGATTCCTTGAAATGAGTGACACCAAGCCATTTACTGTATAATTATCCTAAGTCAAGTCAGGGATAGTTGTACAGATTCAAGAATACATTTGGACTAAGAGATCATTCACATAATTATACTACAGCTTGTTAGAATTACTCTATTTTATTATTGTTAATCTCTTACTGTGCCTAATAAATTAAACTTTTATTATAAGCATATATGTATAGAAAAAACATAGTAGATACAGGATTTGGTTTGATTTTGGTTGTAGTTTGCATAATTTATTTATTATTTTATTTTGCCTTTCAACAACTTTTGTGTCTCTGGCTCTAAAGCAAGTCTCTAATAGCATATAGTTAGATAACGTTTTTAACCCCCCTCCCCCTTTGTGGTACTAAGGATGGAACCCAGGGGCCTTGTACTTCTGGGCTATACCCCCAGCCTTATTTTATTTTTTATTTCAGTCTCACTGGATTGGTGAAGGCTTCACTAAATAGCTGATGCTGGCTGTGAATCTGTAATCCTCCTGTCTCAGCCTCCCAGGTGCTGGTATTACAAGCGTGCACCACGATGCCTGGCTATAGATATTTTCTAGTTATCATTTTAATTCCCTTCTCATTTCTTTTATTATAAATTTTTAGTTATTTTCATAGTATTTGCTTTGAGCCTTATAATTAAGACCTTAAATTGTAACAATCTTGAAGTAATAGGAATTTGGTTTCAATAGTATGGAAAATACTTTGGTCTTGTGTAGCTCTTTCACTCTCTTCCTTAAATTTTGTGTGTGTGTGTGTGTGTGTGTGTGTGTGTTTGTGGGTTGTGTGTGTGTATTTTGAAATGGTTTCACTAAGTTGCAAAGGGGCTCACTAAGTTTCTGAGGTTGGCGGTGAACCTGCGGTCCTCTTGTCTCAGCTTCCCAAGTACTGGGATTACAAGTGTACACCACCATTCTTGGCATCATTGAATCTTTATACATTGGCTATTCATCAGTGTAGATTTATAATTATTACTTTATGTAGATGTCTTTTAAATGATATAAGGAACAGAAGAGGAGTTACAAAATAATGAAAAGACCTCTCTGCCATTTTCCCCTTCTCACTTTATAATATAGTGCGTCTACTGTGCCTTCAGATACTATTTTAAGCAATTTAAAAGTATTTATTTAGTCATAAGTAATTTTATAGACAAGGAAAGTGAGGCATTACAAAAACTAATAAATTGTCCAAGGCCAAAGAGGTTTTTGTGTGTGTGTGTGTGTGTGTGTGTGTGTGTGTGTATGTATGTATGTGTGTGGTACTGGGGATTGAACCCAGAAGCATTGTACCTCTGAGCTACTCCCCAGCCCCATTTTATTTTTATTTTGAAACAAGGTCTTGCTAGGGTGATGAGAATCTCACTATTTGCTGAGGCTGTCCTCGAACCTGTGATCATCCTGTCTCAGCCTCCCAAGTACTGGGATTACAGGTGTATGCCACCATGCCTAGCCTATTTTATTTTGAAACAGGGTCTTGCTAAATTGCTGAGGCTACTGCTAACTTGCAATCCTCCTATCTCAGCCTCCCAAGTACTGGGATTATAGGCATGTTGCCACCATACCCAGCTCCAAAGAGTTTTTAAAAGGCAGAATTAGAAATTTGAGCCCAGGTAATGTGGCTCCAGAATCCATGTTCTTTTTTTTTTGCGGTACTGGGGATTGAACTCAGGGGCGTTCTACCTCCGAGCTATACCCCCAGCCCTATTTTTTATTCTTTATTTTTTGAAACCGAGTCTCACTAAGTTGCAGAGTGCCTCACTAGATAGTTGAGGCTGGCCGCGAACCCGGATCCTCCGGTCTCGGCCTCCCGAATGCTGGGATTACAAGCGTGCGCCAGAATCCATGTTCTTAACCACTGCATCTCTTACTTACTGGACTAATAGGGCTCCTTCTGTTACAGTATAACATTAAGTATAAAATTCAGTTGAGTACATAAAACATGTTCATTCATGTTAAAAATGAAGGAGAATGAAAGATAATACTCCAAGGGATTTTTTTTTAGCTATGGCTCTGACAACTAAGTAAGATCAAGAGTGTTAAAATAGCCGGGCGTGGTGGCGCACGCTGGTAATCCCAGCATTTGGGAGGCTGAGACCGGAGGATACGGGTTCGCGGCCAGCCTCAGCTACCTAGTGAGGCACTCCGCAACTTAGTGAGACTCGGTTTCAAAATAAAGAATAAAAAATAGGGCTGGGGATGTAGCTCGGAGGTAGAACGCCCCTGAGTTCAATCCCCAGTACGGCAAAAAAAAAAAAAAAAAAAAGAAAGAAAGAAAGAAAAAAATAGGGCTGGGGGTATAGCTCAGAGGTAGAATGCCCCTGAGTTCAATCCCCAGTACTGGGGGGAGGGGGGGGAAGAGTGTTAAGATTTCAGAGAACATTTTAGGCAGAAGTAACAGATGGAAGAGAAGGATCAAAACAAGGAAAAGCAAGGTATGTTTGAGAGATAGACTAGTTGAGCTGAGTGTTCTTGAAGGCAATTGAGAGAATGTTGAAAAGGTTCACTTTGGGAACAATCTTTTTTTTTTGCGGTACTAGGGATTGAAGTCAGGGGCGTTCTACCTCCGAGCTATACCCCTAGCCCTATTTTTTATTCTTTATTTTGAAACCGAGTCTCACTAAGTTGCGGAGTGCCTCACTAGGTAGCTGAGGCTGGCCTCGAACCCGGATCCTCCGGTCTCAGCCTCCCAAATGCTGGGATTACAAGCATGCGCCACCATGCCCGGCTGGGAACAATCTTAAAGCCAGACTTAGTAGATTGGGTTTTATTCTCCAGGCAGCAGATAATCATTGAAGTTAATTGAGCAGGGGAGAATGATTAAGAATTTACTTTAAGCCAGGCGTGGTGGTGCACGCTTGTAATCCCAGTATTTGGGAAGCTGAGACCCGAGGATCTGGGTTCGCAGCCAGCCTCAGCTACCTAGTGAGGCCCTCTGCAACTTAGTGAGACTCTGTTTCAAAATAAAAATAGGGCTGGGGGTGTAGCTTGGAGGTAGAATGCCCCCAAGTTCAATCCCCAGTACCACACACACAAAAAAAGAATTTACTTTATATAAATATATAAATCTGAGAGCTAACTAAAACTTTGGTATAACAAAAATTTTCAGAAACATGCTGAAGCTTATTGCAGTGTGATCCATATTGAGATTTTATCACTTGTATAACCATATTATT